>JAULBM010077296.1:0-19671 GCA_032357055.1 Geukensia granosissima | reverse complement strand
ATAAAACGTGATAAATTCATGCCACTCCTATATATATATATATAAAGGAATTTCCAGGAATAATGTAAATATTAAACACTGGAAATAACGGAAAAGGTTTCATTCCTTGTATTGCTAATAGTAGATGTCATTCCGGCTTGATTTGACTGCCTATTTCGGTTTACTTTGATATGAGAACTTTATTTTACAATGTTTGGATCTCGGATTTCCTATGTTTTGATATGTTCAAATAGCATACAAATTTAACCATTTTATTAAATGTTGGTAAACTTGTATTCTATAAATTCAAACACGCATCTATCATTATTTAAGTAATACTTTTGAGGCGTTCCAATGTTTTATCATGTTTTCAATTCATTGAAGGGGCAAGAGAAATATAATAAAAGTGGAATTGTTTCTGTACCTGATTTACATATATCCGAGTTGAGTAAAATAACGCAAACGGAACAAACAATTAAAAGCATAAGATGCATAATCCTATCTGAAATATGTTTCTATTTTGCTTTGCCAGCAAGTAAAAACTGCAACGTGTTTGCACTTAATTTAAGGAAAGGAAAGTAGACCAAAAGCTATCTTAGTTAAAACAGGTCAAATGTAAGACATGTTACAGCTGTCAAGCTCACTTCAATCTAGAAACCTAACTTTAAAATAGGGCAAAGTCATGATCGGTATGTAAAGTACATTTATACTTCTTATAAGAAACACAAAACTGACAAATTTAAGAAATAATCGTATACGGGTATAAAGAAATTAAATTGTACAAATGCTTAAATTGTAGGAGATTAAAAGTGCATTGTCAAAACAGACAAGAAAAAACATGACAACCATCGTGGAATCCTTTTTACTCTAATCCGGATTGACGTCAATCCGAGAAGAGGTCAGCATATTCTTGAATAACCGGTTGCAGGTCCACAATGCCATGTTCAGATACACTAATGCCATATGGATCAACCAATTCATGATGGCGACCATTAATATAATGAGGGGCGATTTGAACCTTGATTGGACGTATGCTTGTTGTAGTAGTTTACGTGACAACAGCAATGCGTAATATAATACTGCTATTAAAAAGTACACGTAACGACACATTAAACCCAAAGACAAACATATGACCACAACTCCTGACTTGGGACAGGCACATGAGACCTATTGAAGAATATCCATAAAAAAGCAGGAAACTCAAACCAGGTTGGTAGCCCCAGCAACTTGCGGAGACAGTTTTACAATTAAATCATGAACTAACTTAGCTGGCCATCAGGGAACGTAGAGAACTATTTCGGAAATAAAAGTGAAGTACCACTGTTGTCCAGAGATGTAAGAAACTTTGTTTTATCATGTGACATCTGTGACACAATAAACCATTGAGACATGCTAGATGCAATAAAACGCCGTATCACTCGGGGCACCTATGGAAAGAGTTTATTTGGACTTTATGGGACATCTACCCAAGAACAAAGCAGGAAATAGATATATTCTAATGAAGGTAGACCAATTCACGAACTGGACTGAATGCATTCCACTACCGACTCAGACCACTGAAGTTACAGCCCAAGCTGCCATCAACAATTTTTTTACGGACCATGGCAGGTATTTTGAAAGTTCCTATTTCAAATCTATTTGTGACCTTCTACAGATACACAAGACCAGAACAACGCCTTATCGCCCGTCTGCCAATGGCCATGTAGAGCGCAAAAATCGAAGTTTAATGGATGCAGTGGGATGTTTTGTGGGCTCATCACAGGAAAAGTGAGAAGAAAAGTTTGACCTTCGAATAATAGAAAAACAGTAAAAAAGGTGAGATTGTGTATGTGTTGGATACTGGTCAACAAAAGGAAAAAATAAAAAAATAAGCTTCCATGGATAGGTCCAGGAATATTTCTCAAAAATTAACTCCTAAAGTTTACCGTATTAATTGAAGCGTGCGATTTTTACCACAAACCACGACAACTTGAAGCCTTGTATAGTATGGAAGCTCCTTCGTGGTTGCAGGATAGCCAAAAACGAGTATTGAATGGTGAGAATGTTGTGGCGGACCAGCCCGGAATATCTGGTAAGGATAAACGTTAGGACCCGAAACAAGAAATTTTACATGTTTAAATTTACGTCCATATAAAACAGAGTCATTAGTCAAATAACCTGTACAACTTGTTAAATAGTCACCCCATAACCAACATTTTTAAGGTTGGGGAAAGAAATACAAAGTTTATAGTTTTAAATTTTACAATTTAAAGTTCAATTGACATAGGCTAATATGCAGGTGGTAATTTGTTTCTTTATGTTTCAGGTAAAGATATTGAAGTAAAAAAGAGCTTGCAGAGGAATGAGACTACATTTAAAGGAAGGGGCTCTTGGCTCTGGTTCCGGAAAGAGACCTCTGGAGCAGATTTCTTTACAAGGAACAAGAGAAACCAGTAACTCCCTGGGTAGTCCCGGGGCAGTTCGATGAGCCAGTCCAGCAGGAAGAAACATGCTATTTGGCTCACCTATCCCTCCTTCTAACGGAGGCTCCTACAGAGGAGCAGATGTCATCGAAGCAGATTCATCGCCGTCGTAGAGATGTAATCACTAATAGCCTACTGGATCATAAATTGGCAAAGTGCCTCTTCATTCCAGCTGACGGATAGACTAAACCGGCAACTAAAGATCAATGAGATGTGTGAAATCACCAGAGAAGCAATTCCAGGCTTCAGTATTTCGCAGGTTTGAAAGTCCCTCACGGGTTTCACTTATATCTGATAAACAGCCTTGCATGGTTATCTTCTGGAGAATGGCTTTGCGTTAATTTTCCCGTAGATTTACCTACGGGTTAACCCATATTTGTAAACAGCAAATTTTATACAGCAGAATGAAATGGCTAATTAATAACTATAAATTTATGGTTTCTAGGATTTGCTTTTTGGGAGAGGGAAGATAAGATTAAAGTATATAAGGAATTTCTCTAGCTCAGGGGCAAACGCAAATCAGTTGGAACAATATTTTTATTGTAAAATTTAATATTTATCGGCTATAATTTTCCTTTTCGGTATGATTTAGGAAAAGTACTTTTATATGTATATTTTTGAAGGTACTATTGTTATAAGTAGTTTGAATGTTTATATCCTAAATGTAATAGCAAACTATTTTGAATAAGATTATTTTTTACTATGACTGGCTAAGCACCTATGTCATACTTAGTTTTTAGTGCTATGGCTAGTTAGAATTGTAGTAATTCTGTTACATTACGAGTAAGCATTTGGGACAACCAGCGTTTTGGCTATGCTGTCCAGTTTTGTAATAAGAAAAGGATAGGACCTTGGTGCTATAGTGGTTAATAGGGGCTTTTAGAGATCAATAATTTTATTATTTTTTACCCGATAACCCCCTCTATCGAATAGGGGGGGGGTTATATTATTGTCCGTGTATAAGGGAGGTTTCCGTTCTGCCTTTTTTAACCCGTGTATAGTATTAATGACGTACACCCCAGATGTAATGCTGATTGTATCCGGCGTCAATTGTGTAGAATCCATTAAAGTGTCAGGTAGAAGAACCATCGCTTTTGTGTATAGCGAGATATTGAGGATTATAGGAGATAAACTTTGCCGATTAAGTTCGTAGTTTAATTTCTTTTTAACTATCTGTACATAGACTGCAGTTTTACAATAAACTGGACTGTAGAACAGTTTTCTAATGTGTTTTGGGCTAATAACATTTGATATTCATTTGCGTTTTTATGAGATAGAAGTTATTTTAAACAGAGAAACTTTACATACGACTTCGAATAGAGAAATAGGATCTCACAAAAACACCGAGATGAACGCTGGTAATTTGGAATATAAAGCGCGGTTACTGCCTCTTTAAAGATACCAACAGCAATGACTATTTTCAAATCTAAGATATGTCAGTCTTGTAAACTAGAGATAATTGGTTTTGTAATGTTAATATTCTGTGTATAAAGATCAAGATTACAACTTTAAAATATATAATAAATATTCAATATCCCAGTTGAGAAAGCAAGCTGAGGCTTGACATATACCACTTCATAATGTGAAAGATAAGTCATTATTTTTGAAACGGACATTCCAGACCAGCCAACGAAATCGTTGAATCGATAAAAAAAAATCTGGACAGAGATATACCGTCATTCGCTGTGGCATTTGACGAGTGACGATATTCACCTTATGTTATAGAGGTTTGACATATGTCAAGTCCTTCCCAAAAAGGCAGACTTGAGATATTGAGGAGTACTACAAATGGTAATAATTTTGTTTGATATATGGCGTGTTCCGTCTTGTCCTATTATCCAGGTAGAGTGTCTGTCGACTTGTCTGATACCTCGGTTTTCTTTCACTCTCACCTGTATCAGTGTTTAAATTACACCAATATTCACAACATAACAAATGTTTGAGCAAAAATTTGGAAGTTCCAAGCAAAACAAAATTAATAGTTAAAATCAACTTACGGTACAGTTTAAATACTAGAAACGCGTTTTTAACTTGCCTGTTCTTTTTATTAACCTGCTGTTGAAACTTTAGAAACAAATATCTTACTTTGAGTCATAATTAAATGATGCAAGACAGATTTAAAATTTCAAAGTTTGTAAAATATAAAGCTTTCCTTAAAAAGCTGATCCCGATCATCAGAGTATTAATGAAAAGCTATTTTTCTATTTGACCTGTCCAAATTCTGTAAGAATGCCCTCGGAAGGCCGTAATGGACAGAGGCAGATCCACTACAGCCTACCTGGTCCATTAGTAAAGACCACGAGGACGTCAGTGACTAAGCACTGTCTAAAAATCGCTGTGATGGACAAATGTTCTTATTAAGTACATTTATGAGCGTATACGCCAAACACTACGGCAGCTGGAATTTTACTATCAATAAACGGAAAGTTGACTTTTTCGCTTTATGTCATTGTTCAGTTAAAGAACATCATTTTTATAACGGAAGCTCATTTTAAAGGTCTGGGATAGCTTTCTTCCCTTTTTTGGCAAAAGCTACCGAAGAAGTTTGCCTCAAATGAGTGAAGAAATAGTTTGGCGAGGAGTGCAGCAATATAAGTGCCCATTGAAATGCCGATTGTCTACTAAAAAACTAAACTGAACAAATATATTGTTATTTCCGAAATCTTACATTTTTATAATATTCTCCTTTGTATATTTGTTTATTTCGTGTTGCGTTGAACAAAATATGTGTTAGTTATTTAGTCAGTGATGTATTCGCATTGTTTGGTGAAGGTGTGGGATATCTTTCTCTCGATTGAGAAAATCAATGCCCTCCGCGCTTCACTCGGAAAAAGAAAGTGTGAATTTCCCCCACTCATATAAGATCACAAGATCTTTAAAATGCATTGTAGTAAGACAAAAATGGTATGCAAATTTTAATTTTCAAAACTGTCAACTTTATAAGTAACATTAGGGGGCCAAAAATTAAGTCTTTGACCTCTAGCATTTGTTTTCACCAATTCCCTCGGTGCTTCCGTATGGAGATAAAGTACAACCAGGAATGGAGTCTTACAGCTGTATGATTACACGGATCACACGATTTGAACTATTCTCTGCATATTATGGTGCAAATTAGATCATAAAGTTCATATAAAAACTAACGTCACTAAGACAATATTAGCTTTTCAAGGAAGAGTGTTTGGATTAGAAATGGCTATGTTTGTCTATTTCATGCATTTTGTTTTCTTACTGGCAATATATAAAACGTGTTATGCAGGTAAACTCTGTTGTTTTTACTTATAATCTTTCATAAAGTATAACATTCCAAATGCTGTTTATCCGAGTGCTTATTAGTTTTACACAAAATTTATACTTGATCCTTTTGGTCAGTACAGACAGTATACTTGTTTTCATCTGTCAAATAAGTCATCTGGCTTAACTTAGGAAACTTTACCGATGACATAAATATTTTGTACCTTAAGACATTTTTTCAGTCTTCAAGTTCATGTTGTAGTTTTTAAAATTGTTGTCCTCATCTAATTAAAATGAATATTAGAATTTTTCGTTTAAAACCATTAATTATTAATTATAGTGCAAACAGGTCACTATAGGCAGCTTTGAAAATTTCTCCAATCTTAAGTCCTGTGTAGAATACCCATATGCATGAGAGAGACCAGAAGTGCATATTCCAAAGAGACAAGACCAATTTGAAATAAACTGAAAGATAAAACGAAAACAAAAGGAACGAAGGATTGGAATCCAGGAGTGGGATCAGGTGCTCTAGAAGGGTAAGCATCCCCTGTCTTGCGCGCAACACCCGTCGTCCTTAAAGTCTAATCTGGTTCATATATCAAATCTCACGATTGTTAGATGATGCCATTTTTAAAATTCTATAATTTAACTATCTAAATATGCAAAAATCTATAACTTCCGTATAACTTATATATTCAGAAAACGATAAAATAGAGATTTTTTGTGTTATATTAAATTTGTATATTTATTTGTTCTTAATTACACAGTTAAAAGTGACAATACTATAGCGGATGCTACAACCCCTGAATGTTTGAATTTCGGATCCAGTATATCTAAAGGTAATACCACAAACAAATTAGTCAAAACACTAAACAGAAGACTTTATCTATGCATCATATACACATAAAAGATGAATCGAAAATTTGGATCCTCAGAGTATTCAATTCCAAAATCAACTATAAAAATAAATTGTTACTGAAATCAAAGATATAGATAAGAAGTCGCTGTTTTACTAATGATGTCACAAGCTACGTCTATTTGTTTGTACATATGTGCTTATTGTAGAAACAACAATTAATCCAAGCAAATAGTCTTTAAGTCTTAAAATCCTGCTTTATGATTTTATGATGACATTTACGTTCTAAATTATCATACAACACAACGAATTTCAAAGCAATGCATCAACAGGACAAGTAACGATATGGCTTATATTTGGCCCCCAAATGTTGTGCAAATATTAAAATGTTTCAAGTATAGTAAAATATGACTGAAATCGTTGAAAAGAGCATTACTCTTTCACTCAAAAAGAATTTTGTGGCCTACTTGAATATTAAAATGTTGCACCTTAATGCCTAAAAATTTCAATGATTGCATGGATCGACACATAATTTTGGGATTTTATAACAGTTTTGAGTTCAGAAATCTTAAAGAGCATTCGAGCATTCGAGCATACAATTACAATGTTAATATTTTTTAAGAATAATGTCAATGTACCGATTATATTTAAAATAAAGGTTGGTATCGCAGTTTTCCGGGACCACAAACTGTTTGAAAAAATCATAATAAATCTTGTATGTGATCTTGATTTATGAAAAATGGGCATAAATTAATGGTATTCAGGAACTGTTTTGACGACTTCCCAGTAACTTTTATCAAGTATGAAGGTAGCATTCAAAAGAAGAAAATTTGTATATGTAACCTAAACCTCTAATTTAGGACCAAATAAAGTCGTCTTTTGAAACTGTAATAAAACTTTTTTACAATTTGCAACAACACTTAGTCCTTTGTCTTTTATAACTTGTTATTCTCTAACTTCATTTTCATTATAAATAATTAATTGAAAGATTAGGGCGTTATTTCTATACGTATATTTTGCATTATATATATTTGTTTTTCATTTATGAAGGTTTTGGAAAACGAGAGTTGCCGTTATTGTCAACAGGTAATGGCATATTATTACATGGATTATAGAATCATTCTATTAGAAATATTTGCATATTTTTATTTTCACTAATTGGTTAAATCTTTATTGTTATTTATTTAAAAATCTCAGAGTTGATTTAAAGCCATAATTTCTTTTGTTTTATGGACACATTTACTAGCGTAATTAGATTAAAAATTGTTCTAAACCTTGCCTTTTTCAAAAAGATTAATTACAAAAGAAAATTTGAAATTTTTCAGGACATGGGTGTTCACGTAAGTACATTTCTTCTATGCATAAAGTCATATAACGTAACGAGTAAATTTTCACAGATAAAGCTAACGTTGAATGATCTTAGGCAAGAAGCTAAATTTCTAGAAGCCCTCTGCTGTCTATTAATATAAAGAAAATACCATGCTCTTTTTAACATATATTTTTTTGCCTTGATTAATCAATTGTAAAATGCGATAATTATTTATCGTATTACAATAAGATCCACTTGTTTTATTGTTTTACATAAATGTACATTTGTTAGCGAAATAGTATTCTTTTAGCATTATTTTGCAGATAACCTTAGTGAATGGCTGTGGTACAAAAGTTTGGATTCCAGAATGAGATCATTTAATTCAACGTTTGTTAATGGTATTAGAGACGGGACTTTAAATCCAATATCTTTTGGTAAGGAAATATGTCGTTTTGCAAGTGAGAAAAAAAAACTTTATAGCGAAAGTTAGTATATTGGTTTCGAAAAGTCATTATACGGAAGGCATGGCCATGGACCACAGTGGATGACGTGTGGAGAATGCCACGCTCCATGCACGTAACAGATCCCATTGGTAGATTTCGCCAACGAAAAGAATAATTTTTCATTCCAACCTATCACTCTCATTTTCTAGTAGCAGTCAAAATTTATTGTCATGTATTGCTTTGATCAACCCCGGCCCCACTTTTGGTAATTTTTTTTTAATTGTTGAACTGGTCCTCGTTCTGAATTTGCATGAAATATTTGACACTGGACGTTGAACAACCAATACCCAATCAAGCAATCATTCTTTTTAAATGAAACTATCAGAATTGTTGTCTCTGGTTCATATGTCTATAGTACAATAATACAACTGTGAAAGGAATGTTTTACAATTACTTTCTAGGACAGTATATGATTCAAGATGCACTGTTCTGTTATGGATTATCAGAATCATTCAAGCTTGCATCCAGTAAACTGAAACAAAACAACACTTTAAAGGCTTTTTTAGATCATAAAACAAAGAGCTATTTCGGGTATGAACATTTTTTAGTTATAACATCTACTTGCAGCTTAAAAACAATATTAACTCTAAATGTAAGCTTGGTAAATTTATGCACTTTTTCCACGAATGAACGATTTCCAAGTTAAAAAAATGATTTGAAACGCTGGCGGAACCTGGTAAAGAACGTGAACACAGTTCGTTATTCTTCATTGTTAGTAACACCATATATCAGAAAAATAAAAGCAACAAACAAGATTTTCTGTATTAATAGAACTAAAGTAAAATATAGATACGGGTATTATTTTTCGAGCTCGGGTATCAATTTGTAAACAAAAGAAGGAATGGCGTAAATATTCATGATCCAAAATTTCATACATACAAGTTAATTACAAGCAAAGGCACAGCCTTTTGATTGCTGTTCTTCATTTCAAAGTCACAGTGAGGCATTTTACACAGAGTAAAAACTCGCACCTCACAATCATTTCAAGACGGCCCCTAACACCGGTTTGAGCGGAATTCTTTGCTAGATGTTTACGACACTACATCTGTGCATTAAAGCACACAATTGCGGGGTAAGGTCAACAAATTACAGATATACATTGGCAAAGAAATCTAACAAAATTTATCATAAGTTGCACGACAGAAATACACATAAAATCAAACACAACGTTTAAACAAACACTGGGCAGATCAGGATTGTGTTAAACGACTTTGCGAATTAGATAATTTTTATCCAGATTAAAAACTTGTAAGTCCATACAGTGAATGTGCTAATGTAATTAACGAAATATAATTGTAAAATGGATACTATACTCTATGTCAGAGTTTGATGGAACGGGTAAAAAGGTTATGGAAGAAAAACTGTGTGTCGTATTCTTATAAAATTGAATTAAAATTATATAAGATTGAAAAAAGTGCAAGCAAGTGGCAAAAATCCTTTTTAGCAATCGCGATGTTTTATAAGTTGCGCCGAGTTTTTAATTCTCTACGGGGATTTTACATTGTAAATTACCGGAAGTGGCTTTTTGCACGCGCTAGCGCGAGACCGGGAGTACACATTTTCAACGCTGCGTAATAATTAAGTAATTAAACTAAGATTAGATAAAATGCAAAAATGGTTTGAGGTGCATCTGAATGGAAATTTAAAAGTTCTTCTTATATGAATCGCGAGAGAAGGTCCGAACAAAAGAAATGTGCGAATTTTTAAAAATTATTCTACCTAGGTCAAACTTAAGCGCTCCCGCCCAATATGAAGATGGCCGACGCTCAATGTTAAATCGCCGTAAAGAAATTTAGAGGTAGATAAAAGTATGTAAAACGTTATTGCATAATGCAAAATATAAACCGTTAACTGTGGATTAATTCTTTCTTTTGATTAAAAATTATTACAAAGACAGAAACAGACATATAATTTATTATAGCTCAAAAATCACACTCCACAAAAGCCTGACATAGAGTATAGTAGATAACAGATATACCATTACATGAAAAAAATTATTGAATTACAATTGACGATCTATATTCAGGAAACGCGTATTTACTCATGCTGTATCAAAAAAAGTTAGTTGATATCCGATGAACGAAAATTTTTCGGGAATCATTTTCGTTTTACAGATAACTATACTTCAGTTTAACTATATAGTAGTTTATTAAACTGTAGGTACGGAGATGCAATACTTAAAGACTGGCTTATAACAGATGCTTCCGCTGTCATCGTTGGCTCGGAGTGTCAAAACTACATTAACAGTCATGTGAATGTTTCAAGGAATGAAGATCCTATTTATACTATCATTGCATCAATTCCTTGTGAAAGATTGTGGCCATGGCTAGGAGAATCGCTTGCTAAAGTTCAAGTAATTTGTATAATCTAAAAGTTATTAGAATACATGAATATAAGTACACGAACGTTCGAATATAATAAATTGCCATAAACAAGGTTGCATTGCAAAGAAGTATACACGGATGGTAATAATTTCAATTGTCTCACTACCTTCTTAACAAGAGGAGTATCTCCATTAAGCTTAATTACTTTTTTAAATGTTGCTATCTAAAAACTCAGTGTCATCACTAACACAAGCGTGTAGAGATTGATCTAAACTAAATCACATGTGTACAACCACAAAGGAAATAAAACTAAAAAATATGTATAATGTGTATATTTGAAATACTTTAAGAAACATTAGTTTGATTCTATCTTTACAGCATAACTATGGAGCCTATGCAAAATGGGTAAGCTCGGATTTTGACCCAACATCAACTGGTTATCAGAAGTCTGAGGCTTTAATTAATGATGCTTACGCAAATGGCAGAATTGACAAAGACAAGGCTCTTCGTATCTACTATACTAGTATGGAAGGAGAAGCTTTATTCTTTAGTTCTATAACGGGTTAGGCACATCATAAAGTAGTTAAATAAAATATTTTACAATATATTTATCATCTTTACTTTTTTGCATCATAAAATACATTATTTACACATTTTACAGTTTCGCCAATACTACCCGCTATCAAACTGAATTAATAGTAAAGACAATAATCAACAGTAACAGAAGGGGAAATACTGAATGAACATCCCTATCCATCAATTACATCGCCAACAGTGTTTTTTTATATTCAGCAATCCGAGTCGTCATCAACAAAGAAAGACAACTGTGATATTTTTTCCTCAACTGGTTTCCGACACTATTACTAAAACCTAGTCTAGCTTTGATTTATTTTTATTAAATATGAAGTCGAGTGTAGAAAAAAACTTAACGTGAAAGATCAAAAGTGCAAAGATCATAAAGACAAGACAATTTTTTAACAAACTAAAAAAGGGAATAAAGGCTTGGAATCAACGTCTTCCATTACAAAACGGGAGTGGGATCAGATGCTCCGGTATGGAAATCATCCCCTGTCCTGCGCACAACACCCGTCGTAAAATTATTTAACTCTAATTCGGGTCAACATCAATTCGAGAGCAGGTCAAAGTTATTGTTGAATTGCTGGTAACAAGGCCACACACTGAAACCAATGGATCAATCAATTCATGATGGTGACCATGGAATTTAAGGTGGGACGTTTTCAAACTTGATTCGAAGTATTCTTGTTGTAGAAATGTGTAGCCACATTGAAAGGTTAAAAACTAAGCATTTAAAATATGAGAAATGTACAACAAAAAGAAAGTAAAAATTAGTTACCAAATTTTCAACCAAAAGGTCTATGTCAGTTACTGCTGGAGTTTTGAAAGAATGCTGTCGACCGGCGGACTATCCACGACGTAGCTCTCTTCGGTTCTAGCATTAAAACATTTAACCGCAGCTGCCGCCTCGATGGTGTAATGGTTAGCATGCTCGCCTCGAGTACGGAAGGTCGTGGGTTCGATCCCTGGCCGGGTCAAACAAAAAATTTTATAATTGGAATTTGCAGCTTCTCCGCAGCATTAAGGAGTAAGAGCAAAGACTGGTCGGTACAGAGTCCAGAATAATGTGTCTGGGTAAAGTGGCATGTCTTCCTGCCGACTGTTGCTTTCGTGAGCTATCACGTTAACAATCGGGCTCAGCGTGTCGGTCTAGTACAAAGTAGGGTTCATCATCATCATTCATTAATATGCTCTCGTCCACAATATGCATGGAATACTTGCAACTGGAGGTTAAGCAACATTCCATCAATCAATTTAACCATTTTGGTTTTAATAATATTAAAATTTGGCGATTGAGGTCATTCACAGAAAAAATGCCAATAACGCACTAGATTGTAAGACAGCAAAGGTAGTAACGAATGAATATACTTTAAACATAAGCAAAGGATAAAAAAATTAGAAGCTACCTAGAGACCAGTGTGTGAGTTTAAATTAGCAATCGTCGTAAGAGCTGATACTGCCATATTCCAACTACTCAAACAAACATCTTTACCCTACTATAATACCTTTCTAACGGGCTAAGAATTGCATACACTCAGAAACAGACCGATCAGTCAAAATCTGATGTACGGTATACAATTAGATGAGTAAAATAACTTATGCACTAAAATTTGAAAATATGAAAATGAAAAGAAATGAGGTAAATGTCGGAGGGACTTTACTCCAACCACGAGAAAACTGAGGTAAATTACAAATCAAGAGGTCTCTACGAGGCCTTCAACATAGGTGGGATATCACTCTTTGTGAAAAGCTTTACATCTACCTATATAAAAATGTGTAAACTGAAAAGGGAATTTCGAAAGAGATTTAACTATATTACCGTCAACCAAATTGGATTTTCAACATATTACAGGTGTTGTAGTTTGTCTTGTGCTCATGTGAAATTTGTTGATTTTTTAAAAAAAAAAATAATGTTCCGACAATGTCTATTTTTTTTTATTTCTGGTACCGCCTAGCCTATTTTTACTGACATTGACTTTAGCAAGGGTTCTACCCGCAGGCGCATAAACCAAATGGCTTATTCCTATACCCCGGCCACCCTCGTGGGAGAGGAGACGAGGTTAAAGAAGCAAACACATATAAAATAGAAAGATATACTGTTTGTAATATAAACTTTAACCGAGAATGTCACAAAGGCAGCTGCAATATGAGCTGAAACTTAATCCATCGGAATGCTAATGCTATGGATTGTAATATGCATAACATACAATGCAAGGCCAGTGTACAATACCCATGTAAGATACCAAAACCATAGTTCAAAGAGACAAGACAGATTTGAAACGAACTCAAAGATAAAGGGAAAACAAAAGGTATGCTATTTGTACATTTCAACAGTAACCTCTCATCAGTAATATTAGAACCGAAACATAGGAAGTCAAAGATTCAAATATAGGAAAAAATTCAAACAAATCGAAATGGGAAGCCAAAACCGATGTCAGGGACAACTACTAAGTGCATTACTTTTCGACACTTTTTCAGTGTTTTACAAACCAGGAGTGGGATCAGGTGCTCCGGATTTGTAAGCATCCCCTGTCTTGCACGCAACAGCCGTCCTGAAATCCTTAAACTCTAATCCGGAATAATGTCAATCCGAGATGAGGTCAACTTATTGCTGTATTACCGGTTAAAGGTCCATGACTAGTAGAAATACACTGATACCAAATAGATCAACCAATTCATGATGGCTACCATAGAATTTTAGGAGAGGCGACTTTGACTTTGATTGGATGTATCTTCGTTGTAGTTATTCATGCGACAACAGCAATGCTCTCTTCATAAAATCCTGATATTTGGAACAGGCACAAGAGTATCGAATCAACTGCGAAACATGCACCCAGTAGGCAGAGAGAGGAAAGCAGAAATATTGCCACATAGATATGTGAAGTTTACAATAAGAAAGCTGAAGTCATCCCGTTAGTCATAAATCTTAGAAATAAGTTTTCCCTCTTGGTCAATTTTTAGGAATAAATCTAGGTATGAAACACATTTTGCTGAGTCTGTGGCCTCCTTAATATCTAGTTCACTGGGATACATTTGGTCGACTTGTTCACTGAACGTAGGAATAAAACCTCGAGAATCCTGATTCTTGTTCAACAGTCTTAATAGTGACGCATCATTAAATATCCCTTACATTGGCTTCGACCTTCTTGCTACATTAAAACCTTCGCAACGTAATAGAAAAAGCAATCAATATACTTATAGATTCAGTAAGTAAAGCAATGAATGTTAATATTGTAAAACATAGAGTAAAATAATGTAGATCAGAACAAACACATAGATTCGGACGATCAAGAAATCAGGAAAATCCTCCCAGGCAGTGAATGATAATAAACAAAAAATAAATTCAATAAGAA
This sequence comes from Geukensia granosissima, assembly GCA_032357055.1. Classification (NCBI taxonomy): domain Eukaryota; kingdom Metazoa; phylum Mollusca; class Bivalvia; order Mytilida; family Mytilidae; genus Geukensia; species Geukensia granosissima. Next base: position 5,078 of record JAULBM010077296.1, on the reverse strand, counting down.
ACCAAATGTTTATATCTAGAAACCAAAAATATGGAACTAGAAAGTCTTGTTAGTACAGTGAAAAAGAGAATGGAATAATTAAATGACTAAAATAACACAAAAAATGAACATTCAGCATGTAGCCACAGGGTTAATTATAAAAAATATGCTCCATCACAAACAATACGAGATCATTATAGAACTACTTCGAAGGCAAAATATCTGTTCGCCGAAAGTCAAGTCGCAAGACCACTGGTAATGCAACTAATAACTATTTTAGCTCAAATATCAAATACCAACTAGAAAACCAACTCATTTAAGAAATGTCTTCATAGCAAACTGGCAACGCCCACGTTCATTAGGATTAAGAGTCAGCCACCACTGAACATCACTTACAATATTACTATTAAATTCCAACAAAAACCTACTCGTGATTCACAGTTCAATACAGGGTCCACTGACAATTTTCTAGAAAAAACCCGCTATCGTATGGACAACAAAGAACAGCAGAACGAATGCAATTACAGATACAATCGAGTTCGAGTTACACTCCAACCATTTTTGTTTGGTACAAAGTCTGGTGAGAACTCACGCCGTAAAGGTGATAGGCTACAATTATCTTGACGGGTAAGTTTAAACCAAATACCTAGACCACTCGGCCACCCAGGCCCGGTACAAATGTTAAAACTAGTTGTAATACCATCGACTAAATTACCCATGTAATAGAATACTGGCTATTTCAAAATCAAATTATCTTTATTGGTGAAAATGCCGAGATGATAAACACAATTCACTAGAACTGAAAAACTTGTCAAAAGGTTATGGAGGCGTAGGAATTATCTTGAAGAAAGAAATTGTTTACGCAATCAATATGTTGGACGACGGGGGGTAGAGGGTGGATATTACAAACAATTTAAATTTACATTACAAACGACAGTTTTAGATATCACTGTGTACTTACCATCATCTGGAGCCAAGAACTTCATAACAGAAATTTAACGAAACTGTAGATCAAATTAACAAAATGTGGCAAAACCTGATAATGCCGATAGAGTAAATACTTGATAAAATTTATTGTAGACTGTAGACTTCACTACCACAACATGTAAAAACATCAATACATGTAAAACATCAATAAGAATGCTCCGAGTTGGACTATTTTTTGTTTTATTTTAGACCTGATTTTATTTAAGAAATGTACCAAAAGTTATTCTGTCTTCAAAAGAACAATACTTAAGTCACAAAATATTTTTTGTTTCCCGTAAGTAGTAGAAGTAGAGTTAAATGAAAAATCATTCAGAGCATTTACGAAATTAGCAGTACGTGTTACCAGCTCTGAATAACTTAATCACAAATAACTTTGTGACTGTTATATACAATCATATTTAAACTTTCTTTTTACATGTAACTTTACTGACAAGGAATGCAATTCAAAATATAACATGATTATCAAGGATTTGAAAAAAAAAAACATTTATAAACAGACACAAACAGCTATCTACATTTTTCAGTTAGTTAAAACATTTTAAAATATTATTCCAGTGTTTAAAAGTAATGCACAGCATTACACTATAATAATTGTCAAAAGTGCAATAGATCAAAAATCGAATTAATATGAACACAAGCAGATTCTTTAAATTTTGTAGCTAAAATTAAAGTGTTGCCAGCCTATTAAAAAATTAAAAATAACAACCTCATCAATTAAATGGTAAATTGACGTATAAAATCATCAAACGAAGGAATATGATATCTAAATTTAAAAAGTGAAAAAGGAGATAAAAATGTACTGATTGTGTTTTATACATTTGTTTCGACATCAGATGTGTAAACATTCTCTGTAGCTGTTATTCTATACGAACAGCCGTTTTTATAAACAGTGTATATTGTTGCTGCAAGGAATACACAGCCTATAAAACCGAAATATCCACCATATACTATAAACTGAAAAGACAGAATGTATGCACAAATAAATGTAAGATAAAAAAAGGTTCGAACATGTACATAATACTATATCATAATGCCGTTCTTTCAAGAGTATCACAATGCTTGGTTTATTCAAATTCATTTTCTACATTGCGTCTTTAAGGATGTTTTTAAGAACATAACCTGGTTACGACGCGAGTCATCGCTTTAATCGTATTTACCCTTGATTCTACTTATAATACCTAAACTTACATTAATACATCAGTTAAGTAAATGATGATGAACGATGGTTTTCTTTAGATATATAAATATCCCAGCCTTATTTTTCTTTAGAAAAAAGGTTGTTTTCTAATCAAAGCAGTTACTTTTTCATTAAAAATCTTGAATGTGCCAAATTGTCATTTATTTTTCAAATACTTATGACTAGTTGATATATGTTATCCGACAAGCTCAGTATTTTCAAATATGTCATATTTTACTTGTCACACATGTATGTGTTCTGCTTTGATTTACAATGAGGAAGCCAGAGAACCACTAAACTCAGTTAAGAGTGGAAAAATAATAATTCGAGAGAAAAACCAATACGAAAAACGATATAACAGGAAACAAAAAATGAATATTGATCAAATTTATTGATAGACATTGCAAAAACACTAATAAGCAGAAATGCCTCTTTAAAGACACCAGAGGAAAAACCCTGTAAGATACAAACCTGAGTTCTAATGTTGACACCGAGACCTGCTTTATCCACCACAACGACTGTCAGAATTGTCTCTATAACTAAAGTACCAAACATGTTTACTCCAAACACAAACCCATACCTCTGTTTGGTTAAAGATCTAGCAATCTGTAAACTTAAAAAAAATCTGCTTAGACATTTATCGGGAGTCAACAATGTTTTAAGTCAATCCACTGTTATGTATTTCTAGTGGTCATGAGGTTTTTACGCCTTTTTATCTCTTAAGTAATTATCAATCCGCGTCAATTATTACAACGACACGTGCAGATTGACCACGTCACAATTTATCTTGGGTTTTTACACAATATTGTAAATAAAAACGGCAAAATCCTTCCATTAAAGAAGTAGAGATAAAAACCTTCAAATATATCGTCAAGGTTTGAAATTTGAAGGTTGAACTATCATGCTTGTAGAAAATTCGATTTTCACTCAAAAAAACTTTTCATATACCTTTGAGAATCGAAGTTCCTTGATTTATTATATAACCCAGTATTTGCATCTTCATAAAGTAAGTTATACGCTCGTGAGAAAAACGTTTCCCAAACCTATGACCGATGCTTTTATGTGATGCTTCAATTACTTGTGGTAGTATTTTTATTTATTATACTTCATGTGGAAATGTAGTTTGATTTGCACTATTTTTTAAAGTTCCGCCCATTTCTAGCAACATATGTACTAATTTCATACAAAGCGCGCGCTTACTAATAATAAAACGGATTGAATTCAATCATTGTTGCGTTTAGATAATATATGTGATTCCGAATTTGCTTTTTATTGTATCTACCCATTTTTCGCAATTCTTCATTTTTAATCTACCATTTTCATACAATTTATTTGGTCTTCAATAACAATTACACATGCTGAGTTAGTATTTTAGACTACAATCTTTACATACTCAACATTCTTCGTTACAACAAATTAAATATTGAATGTCACATCTATACATACGTTGCTAATGCTATAACAGTATGAAATGTAGCCCTAAATCCACTGTATATTGCATAACATGCCCAAATGCTAGTTGACTTTGCCATAGCAATCAGGACGACTGTGTTGAAGAAACAGACTACTGACATGATAGTTTCTGACAATCCAGGACGAGACCAGTTAACAGGAATAAACCCAAATATAAGAACACTTACTGCACCTTGAATGAAGAAATTAATAATTGAATCTTTAAATTTCTTTCATATTTTAAAATATTCAATGCAATTATCAGGACGTGATAATGTCTAAATTTTTTAATGTGCTTGTACACTTTGAATATCATTTGATTCTATTGTTGTTTCCAGACTGGATTTTTCTTATGATTGCAGTTATCGTATTTTAGCGTGAAGGTGTAGAGGAATGCATAGGAGATGTGGCATGATTGTTCATGAAACAACCATGCAATAAATTAAAGTCGTTTTCTATAAGAGTCATTACTTGCGTATACATAGAGAAGACCACACACATCTCTTTTTGTCAAGTGAAAACTAGATGTAAAACAACTTACTTATAAAACTACAAAACGCTTCTGCTGCTCCGTTATAAATTGTTTTTTTATCTGGGCTTATTTCTATCCAAAGATTTTGCACATAGTTTCCCACATGATGATTTCCACATGAAGCAAAAACCCACCAGCAAGACCATATCACTAGAGTTTTGCAGGAATATAAGGTTTTTAACTCTGCCCACAAAAATATCAAGCCTTGACATATTCTGTTCTTTGAATCATTTATCGTAAAAGGTGATTGTATCTTTTCAATTTCATTTGAGTTCATAATCGTTTCAGGTTCTGTTGCATTATCCCCCTTTATTGCTACTTCTATCAATTTTATGTCAGTGTCAGTGTCATTGGCAACATCTTTTGCTTTTTGGAAGAAGATGTTAGAAAATTTTGGTCTTTTGAAAAATAAAGCTAGAACCATTACTGTAAGAACACTAGTAAAAGAAATTATATTAAGCTGTCGATAATCCATCAGTTCAAACGAAACAAGCAATTGACCAGTTACATATGCTGCCAATCGTCCAATTAGTTTGAACGCTCTAGTAAAACTTGTTATGATTTTGTAATGCTTATTTGAAATTATCGAAAATAAGTATGAATGATATGCTATTTCCGAAGCTGTCACTAAACCATATGTAACTTGCATGAATTGCATTGCTAAAAGCCCTTGTGACCAAAGCAGCAGCGCCCATGTACCAACATACGCTGCACCTGAAAAAAAATGCATACAAATGTATACTATTCATATTTCTTAGATTATATTAAAGCCTCTTACTATATTTTTGGGGGAGGGGAAACGAAAATAAAACAATCAAAGCGTTAAAATTTATATTTTCGAAATAACGAAACTTTTTTTGGTAATTACATAACATTAATATAAAAATAGGAGATGTGGCATGATTGTCCATGAGACAGCCACCCACCAAGTGACCGTAGAATTTTAACTTC
>JAULBM010077185.1:0-19674 GCA_032357055.1 Geukensia granosissima | reverse complement strand
TTGTGTTTTTGTCGTTTTGGTCTTGTCCTCGTTGTTCTCCGGAGTTTGTCAGTACTTTTACATTTTCCCTTTTCCTCCAATATCCCCTTGGTATTTCTTGACACATTTTGCAAATGATAATATCATATCTTTAAGACTTAATTGAACTTTTTGATAAAATCTGTCAGATTTAGTTCATTTAACCGTTTAAACTTTGTATACAAATGGAAAATATGACAAATTAGCCGAAAAAGGTCTAATTTTCACTCCTTTTTGGCTATTTAAGTATTGGCCGCATCTGTGTTACACCTCAAGTGTTACATATATTATGAAGTTAAATGAGTTACATCATATGTGTTAATATTTTGGTGTAACACAAATGCGGCCAATACGATAAGGGTCGAAAACCTCCCAAAAATCAACAAAAATATGAGTATTTTCAACATTCTGGGAAATTTACGTATTTAATGACGTCAGTAACGTAAGCACGTGAACTTTTACACCAAAAATAAAGCTGGGCATATTAAGGGCATTTATTATTTTATTCAACAAACATTTTAAAATAATAATATACTAAGATTTTTATAATGAGCAATTTTTTGAGCCGAGAACGAACCATAGTGTACCTTCTCCTTTTTACTACTTTGCATTTAAAATTTCTTCTTCCTTTAAAAAAATGGTAAAAATTCCTTTTTCAAATTTTCGATTTTTTTTTCTTTTAAGATTCTTGCAATTAAAGAATTTATGCATTTTTCATGTTTTACATTCAGAACTTATAATTTTGACCTTAAGAAATGAATGTACCATGTATAATCCAGATTATTTTATTTTGATGAGAGTGCATTTGTCCAAATTTTTAAAAAAAAATTGTAACAACTTCATTCGACTAAAAATTATGCTATTTTCCTTTAAACAATTTATTATTCCGACCTTCCGAGAGGAGTAAGCTGTGTATTATCGAGATGTTGTCTCATGGACAATCATGTCAAATCTCCTTTTTTATATATGTAGCCCCTTACGGTACTGATATGTGTATTATCCTGCATGGATTCACCAAGAACAAAAGAGAAAAAAGACTTTGAAAACATTAAAGCAATCTGACATTGTTTCTGAAAAAAAAACCTAATCTTATAATCAATCGGTGCTACTTAAGCATTTAAAAGTAACTGTATAAAATTTCTATACACTTTTTGAAACGTTGTCGTATGAGAGTCGCCAGTTCTATGAGAATATACAGAACGCATGTGCCCATACCCGGAAATTCCGACGCGCATTTCCGGTATGAGAATTGCAAGTTGTTTACCTTAGCGATCTTCCGTTCACAATGAAACTTCCGGGTGGCAAATACAGAAAAAGGGGAAAAAATGCTAAGACAAACTTTAATATTTAAATAACAATGAAAATGGAGTTATCTATTCTTAAATGTAGGAGTAAAAATTATGTTGCAAATTTTTTAACAAAAAATTTCAAGTCTATCAAATTATTTCTAAATCTAAATACATGTATACTCGAAACTATAATGTGATCTTTATCTGTTTATTTATAAATTGTTAAGTATTCCCAACAAGATAATACCCCTTTTTATAAAATATATATTTTTAAAATATTTGATTAGTAATTTATTATATTAATTATTGTTGGGAATTTTTTTTCTTAGAATCTAGTCAGTGTTTTTGCCTGCCTTGGTGTTGTTTAATTCCTGTCAACTAATCAACCCTGATATGAAAGGGATGAATGGTCTAACAGACATTTGTCTGGTTAAGTTGTGAAAATGTTTTATGTGTTTGACAGGATGCATAATTGAAAATTTTAATAGGTGTTATTGTCAAATTTCTGCAGGTAGAATTTCAATTAAAAAATTGAGCAATGAAATGTGTTTAATTTGAAGATGAGTTAATGAGTTAAAAAATAAGGTGCCTTAAATGTTTCTCAACAGACAAAGTATGCCCTTGTATGACCCAACAATTTTCAACAAGGTATGTACCAGGTAGGCAAAATCAAATAATGTGTAGGTCAGTCATTGCATGGATATTAATAATGAAAAAAATCAATTTGTCGAGAAACCTGATGAATACACTAAGCTAATGGCTTGGTATTAAACTTCAGCAGTCTCTCTGATGATAAATAAAGTAAAATTGTAACCCAGTGGGTAATATTTCATGCTTTGGATGTCTTCCTTTGGACTATCAGCATTTTATTGTGTGAGGAGGTGGTTATGGTAATTAAAATGTTAAGTGGCAACCACTTCTTATGGCTGGTAATGTTTTTATGTGGACTATATGTAATTGTATCATTGTGACGTACCCTAATGGTAAATAAAGTAAAATTATGCAAACAATTGCAATTCTCATGGCTTGTATTGTTTTCCTGTTAACCGTTCAAACACAATTATATCCTTATGAGGAGCTCTGATGCTAAAAAGAAAAATTATGTCCAGACTGGCAATTCTCATGGTTGATATTGTACTTCTGTGGACTGTCCATACATAATTATGAAATTTTATGGTACCCTGATGATAAATTAAATAAAATTTTGTCCAGAGAGCAATTCTTATGGCTGGTATTGTACTTCACTTCTGTGGACTGTCCATACATAATTATGACATTTTATGGTACCCTTAAGAAATATAAAGTAAAATTATGTTCAGACTGGCAATTCTCAAGGCTGGTATTGTACTTCTGTGGACCGTCCATACATTATTATGACATTCGATGGTACCCTGATGATAAATTTTGTAAAACAATGTCCAGACTGGCATTTCTCATGGCTGGAATTTACTTCTGTGGACTGTCAACACATGATTATGACATTTTGTGGTACCCTAGTGATAAATAAAGTAAAATTATGTCCAGACTGGAAATTCTTATTGCTGGTATTGTACTTCCTTGGACCGTCCATATATAGTTATGTTATTCTGTGGTACTCTGAAGATAAATAAAGTAAAACAATCTCTAGAATTGCAGTTTTCATGGCTGGTATTGGACTTCTGTGGATCGTCCATACATATTTGTGACATTCTTTGGTACCTTACTGATAACTTAAGTAAAATTATGTCCAGACTGTCAATTCTCATTGCTGGTATTGTACTTCTGTGGAACGTCCATACATCATCATAACTTTATTTAACACCAGGATATCTTAGAATGTCATAATAATGTATGGACTGTCCACAGAAGTACAATACCAGCCATGACAATTGCCAGTCTGGACATAATTTTATTTATTCTTATTTAACATAGACGAAAAAAGGATGACAATCAACTTAATAAAATTCTGATGGTATTTATGAAAAGTGACATATTTCCATGCACTCATGAGATTGTAACACAAATTTTCAAAAAGTTGACAATACCCTATCACGGCAAAAAAACAATTGAGCATTATACATGTTATATATTCGTGTTTTAGCTCAGAATTATAATATATGAATATGGTATGAAAATAGATTTTATTCAAAATTTTTATATTAAAAGCTTGCAAATGAAAAAAAGAGTTTTGTTTATATTTTATTTATTTTCGCATAGACACGACTTTAATAGTCCCCTTACACCACCAGCTGACTAGGATTCCAGGGGATTTATTTTTACTTTGTTAATCTGACAGTTTAATTATGTGGATAAAGCATAAGGTATTCATTTTTCTAGGTGAGAATTATAAACATTGAATGAAAATAGCTTAAATTCTACATCCAGAGGAACATATAAAACACAAATTTAAAAAAAAAGATCCTGCCGTGAACCCCAAAATATTGAATTGTACATCTTAAGGTCAGATTTATAAACACTTGTTTATGAATATGGAATATTGATATTTTCTTATTGCAAACCTCAATTAATCTGGATTACATATTGCTCAGCCATCTGTTAGGGTCAGGAGGATTACATTTGAATGACAAATAGCATAAATTTCTATAGTGCATAAATTTTTCCCACAAAATTTAAAGAAAGATCTTGTCCCAAACCAACAATAATTTGCATTGCCAATTAAGGATTTAGGTTTTGACGTCAGGGTTATAAATAATACTTAACTTAAACAACATATATCTTCAATTGCATGAATTTAAAACAAAAAATATTCCAAATTTTGAACAAATTTCATGTCTCGATCCAAAAAAAATCTGGATCATACATTAGGTATTAATTTTTAAAAGTCATTATAATACATTTTGAATGTAAAATAGCATGAAAACTTTTATCCAGTGAAATAATATCAAATATTTATCCAAAATTGCCTGTTGAGAACCAAAAAAAAATTGTATTGTACTATGAGTTTTGTCTATATTTTCAATTTTGTCACTTGCACAATACCTTGTCTGTTTTGGCTATGAATGTTATATTTACACTAAACTCAGACGGTCCCGTTAGGATTGATGTCTTAACTCATGAGAACTAGCTTTGTTATCAGCTGTGCTTCGACATTGAACTCGCTATTAGGAAACAGCAAGGACTATTTCGAAGTCAATATATTTTCTGGTCCCTTGTTTTATTTGTATTGTCTGCGTACTGTTTTTTTTAACGACAAAAAAATTAAATTTGTTATTTCTATGCTGTTTTGTTACAACACTCTCTCAGGTTAGGGGCGGAAGGTGGGTACTCATAAACATGTTTAATCCCGACACATACTTTATGTGCTTGCCCTAAGCTAGGAACCTGTGATCCAGTGGATGTCATTGTTTTATGTTTACATCTTACTTGTTTTACATTGTACATTTATCTGGTCGATAGCTGTTACAATTAAATATCTTCACTTTGGTTTGGGGCTGTTTACAGCTTGTGAGGTTCTGTTTACAAATTTTACTGACGACCGCAATACTAAATAATACCTTAAATCAAAAGACTTTATAAAACATAAATGAGAGCAAATAATGTTGTTGAATGACGCTTACAAGATCTGAATCCACAACCATGACTTTCAGCAATTCTGAGCGGTCGTTGTTCGTAGGCACTGTTCCTTTTGGTGCATTGTCATCAATAAAACCTACGAAAGGGGAAGTTACAACCAGATTGGTATTATTTCCATGTACCACAGTCACTTTGATAATAGCTTGACTATACCTCCTATTTGCTGTTTGTTCGGTGGCCTAAAATAAAGATAAACACACATATATAAAGACGTATACATTTGTGAATAATTTTGATCATATCGTTGAAACAAAACTTCAACTGAATAATATGGGGTACATATAAGGGTAAAATTCAGGGAAAACACACTCAAACCACCAGACGAAATTTTGTCGTACTGTCATAACGATATCCTAAAGGATGGGGTCGCGCGTTCAGGAACATAATTATTCCCGCCGATCACATTATTTTTCTTTGTTGGAGTTCGGCTTTCCTCTATCTTGGTTCTGGTGGTACCTAAGGCGGTTTACGCTTTGACAATGACAATGGGCATATCAAAATTCACTATATTTAGTCATTATTGTTAATCTTGCATGCAAAGGGCGTTAGGAAAAACTGAAGATATTAAATTATTTGTAACTTGGACCTTTTCAATTGCTTTCCAATTATATCTAACACCACATACCTTATAGCTATATTAATGATGTTGCGTCTGTGAAATGATCTTATATTAGTTATGGAAATTTAAAAATGATTTATTTACTCACTTTCAAAGGAATTTTAGTAACAGTAAATATAAACGATTGTGATTTGAAATGAAATTGTCAGGTACAAACACAGAAAAAAATATTTGTTTCCAGAAAGGAACAAACCTTATTTCGTAATATATGATTCTGATTAAAACACAAAGTTTTCGAAAGATTGCATAAAGTATACATGATATCTTGATAACAACATTTTTGTAACGTTAAAGGTCTTGTGTTTTGACAGACCAATGGCTTTACAATTGAAACAAACTGCACAACCCTTTAACGTCAATTTATTCCTTTTATTATTTTGAAACTGATCTTATACAGAATCATCTGTAAAGAAACGTAAGATTATTTGAAAGATATTTAGGTTTGACGTTTTTTTATGTTGACAAAGTTATTTTCAAATAATAAATCTAAATTAAGATGACTATGTCAACCTCATCTATCTCCCTAAACTTTAAATAAGGATGCATCAAACACCAAAAGGTTTACCTCATTCAAAAATCACCGGTAAAGGGGGGTTAAAAACAAAGCTTAATGACAAGAGAGAGGACTTTGATTTCCCACTGTGAAGTAATTTGAAGCAACATTCCAACCGCAGCAGCATATGGAATATCAAATTCCCAGTTGGTACGCCATTTCAAAACTGTTGATCCCGATCAGGATTTTATAAATAGAGGGCTGCCACAGAACAGAAAGCTAAATAACTACGGATTTTTCGAGATAAGTTCAGATGTTTTTGCGGTCGCTATTATGACCATACTGACCGATACGAAATATTCATCTCACATATGACTGCAAGTATTTTCTTATAATTGTAGTTAATTTGACAGTGTCCATATACCGATTGTGATAATCACAAAGTGCGACTTACCCTTTCGGAGCACCAGAACTTATCCTTGTTTTAAAGGGTTCGTGTTACTCTAGATTTAGCTTAAGTTTTCATTGTAGTGTTATGCTTACTATTCTTGTCTTTCGTTTCTTTTTTGTTGGCCATGATCTTGTGTGTCTTCTGATTTAACGATTTCTAAGATTTTTGTCTGCTCCTTTGGTATCTTCGAATTTATTTTACAAACAGATTTGACCAACAAGTACCAGGTGCTACTACTGGATCAGAAGTTGCCTAATTACACTTCTGAAGCACCTGGACTTTCCATCGTTTTAAAAGGTTTGTGTTCCTGAAGCTATAGTATTTTGCGTATTTATGTTTTTATTTCATTTATTTTGTTGTCAATGGTTTTGTCAGATATCTGACTGAACACTTTCCACCTGTCATTTTGATATCTTCGAATACTTCTTATTCAAAGCTTGAACAGATTTCAGGAATCTCACCCAGCTTGCTTTCAGTATGAGCATTCGATAATTCATAAGGGAGGTATAATCTTTTTGGATTTTTTTTTTTTTTGCTTAGTTTATGTAGTAGAATTCAAATCCTATGTAGTCGGATTGTGAATCTGTTGTAGATATTTATTGTACGTTTCTGTTACTGCTTTTGCTTTATTGATTTTGTCCTTTGATCATTCGTTAGGGGGGTGTATGAATCCAACATAACTAGTGTAACCCCACCACATGTAGGAACAGTATCTCATTAGAGGCGATCAAGGAGTGGCATTCTATCCTTGTTAAAAGCTTGGCGGAGACCTCTAGATTTGTAAATTCCTTTATGTGTTTCTTGTGTGTTTGAGCGCTTTCTGAAATATACCTCATATCATTTCATTTTCATGCAATAGAATATTGAAAAAAAAGATATACCATGACGTAGAGAATGAAGTTTGGTGGGGATTTTTATGACTTAACACACTTCAATAACTAGGCACACTAGGGCCAACGTAAATTCTCTCCTTGTCTCGAATATAGTAAGGACCAATGCGTATCGTTTGTCGGCTTTGAAGTTGTTTGGGCAAAAAAAGTCGTCCATTTTAAGTTTTGATGAATAATGATATTAATCAATTATGAATAGAATGTTGAATAAGTATCTATTTATGACTCACTTTTATGAGAATTTCTAATTGTCTGAGTACACTTCTGTTTACAGCCATTGTTTGAAATAGAGAAGCTGTGTACAATTTCCCTTGGCTTCCTGTTGCTGAAATGCTAAACCTATTTTGATATCCAGAAGGAATAGCTAAAATATAATTATACTAAATATAGGATGATCAATAACGAACTGCGTAACTTTTCTGTTCATTTTGAATTTTCCATGTTATTCTTATATAAAGCATTTAGATCTTAGAACAAACTTTCCAAACAATATCAGGTTAAGAATTGCAATAATTTACATATCATGTAGTTAGAGGACAGATAAGACCACAGGCCAACAGAACCTTGATGGGATTCAATCGATTGATTCATTATAACCTGGTAACCCCCTTCGAGAGGGCCTACCCTATCCGACACCTGGGGTTCGCGCTGGGTCAGATATGTAGGTCGAACCCCTCAGATTTTTTCAACATAGTCAACCAAACTGAAAGTAAATCATCTTAATAGTGGAACGTGAAATCAAAAGATAGCGTTAAACTTTTTCTCTTCAACGGGCACAGTCTGATTTTCAAAGGCGGACATTTGTTCCCGTTAGAATAGCGATAATATGATGTTGCATATATAATCGTGAATATCTTTAATAAAAATCAGAGTAGTAAATTACATAAAAACAGGTGTCCCTTCCTAAAACTAAATATTTGTAGCTGCTTTTGCCATATTTTTGACAAATCTGTGGTGAACAAAAGCTTTTGATTTGCCATCCGTTTTAAAACGAGGAATAATATTTTAAAGGTGGTAAAAATTAAAGTTTTATTGCAGTTAAAAGAGCAGATTAAAGTTGTTTTTGTATTTTAAAATACCTCTGGCTTCACAGTACATCGAAATTATTAATAATGTGTTTTTACTTTTTTTTAAAGTATCAGGGTATGAAAGTCGTTAAGTTAATTTACCATACATGTAGTTGCTGAAACAACTGCAACATTTTGGTTCTTCAAATTTCAGGAAATTATAGAAACATATAGTTACTGTCAACAAATGCAAATAATGTCAGCCAAGAACCACACATTTGCTTCAATCTGTAACATGTGGTACGTATTTTATTATGTGACTTGGAGAAAAATTGGACATTTCTTAAGGCCTATAAATCCTTTGCTCTGCAACATTTTGAAACTCTGGATTATTAAAAGCTAAAACATCATCCAAAAATCTACGAGTATTATTAAACTTGTCCATTAAATCTTGTTTAAAGGGTCTATCAGAATTTGGTCATAAACTGTGATTCATAACAATATAAAAATAAATCTGCAATGATAAGAGCGCAGTGTGTAGCCATTGTTATGCCATCTATCTGTCGGTTGACCGTGTTGCCAAATCGTACATAGATATTATCAAGAAGAAATTCTATCACTGCTTTCATGTCAGATGATGTCCAACAAGTATATTTTAAAAAGATTTTCGTTAAAAAAGGAATTATATTAATTTAGTTGATAGATATATTTTCGTAACATTTATTACAGAAGTTAACAATTAGAGTTTTAATAGTAGTTAGGGCACTAGTTAATAGAATTGAGACATTAGTCATGTTAGTGGTACTGCATTTACTACAAGGTGAAAAGAACCGAGACTTGAATGGATTTTCGTGAAGTTTATGAAGCCAGTAAATTAAAATAACGTAGGAACTTTCATATTGTCAGTTGCAGCTTTTAACTGGGTGGTAACATTTTTACTCTATGTCAGGCTTTTCTGAATGTGATTGTCGAGCTAAATTAAATAATATGTGTGTTTTTGCCATTGTATTTATTTTTAATCAAAAGAATGAATTATCCCACGGTTAGCAGTTCGTGTTTTACACTATGCAATAATGTTTAACATAATATCATCTGCCCTTGAATTTCTCTACGGAGATTTGATTTTGAAGTTCGGCCATCTTCGTTTTTGCGGGAGCGCTTAAGTTTGACCTAGATAGCGTAATTTAAAAATAATTGTGCACATTTCTATTGTTCGAACCTTATCTTCCAATTTATAAAATTTCCATTCAGGTGTGCCTCAAACCATTTTTGCATTTGATCTAATTTTCCTTTAATTAATTAAATTATTAATCAACGTTGACAATGTGTACTCCCGGTCTCCCGCTATCACGTGAAAAAATCCACTTTCGGCAAACAATTGGCTGATTATACAATGTAAAATCCCAGTTGAGAATTAAAATCTCGTTGCAGCTAAAAATACATCGTTTTTTGCTAAAAAGTATTATTGCAAGTTGCTTGCACTTTTTTCAATCTGCAAAATGAACACTATTTTATAAGAATACGGTGGACAGTTTTTATTTCATAATATTTTAACTCGTTTCTACAAACTCTGACATAGAGTATAGATGTAAATTAACGATATGTTGTTCTGTCAAGTTTGTAGTTTGGAAAGTGCTCGAACAGTAAATTTCTTTTATTATATTTTAGTATACACATTCTGTTACGCTGGCGTGGCTGCCTTAACGACAATAAACGTTAGCTCGAACGTGTACAATAATCATACAAAGAATATAAAAATAGGAGATGTGGCATGATTGTCAATGAGACAGCCACCCACCAAGTGACCGTAGAATTTTAACTTCTACAGGTCCCATTATGGCCTTCAAGTTTGCTAACAAGTGCCAATTGTTGTGTAAACTACTGCTTTTGTCAAAGGTTCTTAGGTTTTAACAACGTATGCTCATTTTCCTTATATTTATGTCACTTAAATGGCCATTTTGAAAAAAAAATATTCATCTGTTATTAAAATTTAAAGAATTATATGTTGTCGTTTAATTAGTCAAAACAGTTTAATAAAAATATTTTTACATGACATTTCCGTTTAAAAATACAAAATGACCAATGTTAAAGAAATATAAATTTTGAAGTCACTTTTCACAATTTTGAGTCTTTACCTCTTTGTTAAAAGGTTCAAAAAGAAACGCATTCACAATTTGTAATATTTTCTGTTGCAGGTATCCCCTTTTACTAAGATAGAATACCATTTTTGACCTTTAAAAAAAGTCCAGTGTAAAATACCCATGTGAGAGATCAGAAGTGCATAGTCCAAAGAGACAAGACCAATTTGAAACAAACTAAAGAAAAACGAAAACAAAAGGAACAAAGGCTTGGAATCCATGAACTCCTTAAAAAACAGGAGTGGGATCAGGTGCTCCAGAAGGATTTAAATATAACTCGTGTAGAATGTATTTTAAAAACGGCTTCCACAACAACGTTTGCAAATGTGAGATTATAACTTAAAATTTCCTTTGTACAAAAATCAGTTTTGTTTCTGTCAATATACAGTTTGGACAGCAGTTTTACAAAGATATGATAAATCAAATCCTTGGTTTCACCAGTAATTCGCAAATTAGTTTTAAGCCTAGAAGTATTTGCTTGTGATCAAGAATGTGTGCCATTTTGCAATTTCATCTGTTAACCCTTTGTCAAATCAATATCATTTAAATGTATTTCAATTATATAATATGTGAGCAAAATGGGAGAAAAAACAGAATTTATCGTTGTAAGATACACTTAGCTGGCAATATGTTTTATATTTTTCTTTATTTTAAAACAGTTCAATTATCTCTAATTGAAATTGATAACTTTGAAAATGTAACTATCTTTAGTGAAATTAATAACTTTGAAAATGCAAATTATTGTTATGACAATTAAAATATATGGGGTATTTGTCAGAAATATTGCACTTCAACAAGGGTAAAAAAATGGAAATTACCAAATAATCTAAATGTCTCCACCTGGTCTTCAACAAGTGTGGAATACCATTCTTGCAAAAAGGTCTAAAAATGGAAAAAGGAGATTTGGTATGATTGTCTATGAGATAGTCATACAACATGTATTTACTTCAAACATCAACAGTTTGTCCTAAGGCTTTCACTAATGGCCACATATCCAGGCAAGCTGTAAAAGGTCCCAAAAATAAAATGTGATGATATAAAAATTTAACAAATATCGGACAAATAACTATAGATTATAAAACAAGTATCACCTAAACATAAACAACGACATTGGTAAAAAATACTGCTCCTACCTGATTATTATCAAACGACTTACTTATGACCACAATGCCTGACTTAGGACAGACTAATTAGACACGTGGTGGGGTTGAAGGTGATCCCAACCCTCCTCTAAGGAGTGGTCAAAAGAAAAATTAAAAAAAAGAAAAGCAGAAACAGAGGAACTATCAAAATCGGATGACCTATACAAAACAAACAGAAATTTACGCAATCCGACTAGAAAATGCCTGCATCACAATAACATGCTTACCATAACTACATGCAAACTGTAAATGTTACTGAAGCTCAGGATAAGATACCTGATGATAAATCATCAATTATCTCAACACCAAGCGTGCTCGAATACCGTAGGTCGAATGACTGAACACTTCGTTGTCAATAAAAGTGAAGTCAAGATGGATGCAAAGCCAGATTATAAATATCTAGGTAAGGAAGCGATTGGTGTATTAATATTTTTCCCAACAAAATCTGTTTTGATGTTTCCACCACAAAATTGAATCATTTTAAAATCTGTATGCTTGATATGTAATGTTTCTATAATATGTAGAATATCATATCTCTTGTCGTATCAAATCCCACGTATGCAGCCGTATTTTGGTATTGAATCGTTGTAACGATTATGTAAAATTCTTGATAGGCTTGTGATATCTGTATCCTTGCTGCAAAAAGTGACTAATCACTAGTTTAGATGTAGGTTGCGAAAATTAAAATCAGAAACTTACGTGCAAACGCGGGTAAACCGGACTAGTTGTGAAATGTTAAGACCATACGCTTAATCACTAGACTATTTTAGACTAGGTTGATTGTCAGAAGCTTGCATTTATTGGACTCTTTACAGCTTCCTTTACGGTATGATTCCGTATCACTTCTGAAAACCATTATGTAATATGTAGAGTTTAATTGTGACTATTTTATGGTGGATGCCTGTCTAATGGACAATGTTACCACACCTCCTATTATTTCTTTGCTAACAATTTGAATTTGTAACCATTTATTACCTCAATAAGGCAAAATGGTTCCAAACTTTGTGGTAAAGATTACCGTCGCTATCCACAAATAATAACTGTTATTTAGTATTTATTTTAATACTCACTCTGTTCAATTGTAAAAGTAACTGATGCATTCAGAGTATCTTGATCTTGTGCTGCAATATCTGTAGTGATAGCTTGGTTAAGCTCTGGTCTCATTGTCAATAGTCCTCCCTGATTTAAACGTAACTTTTGTAGCAAAAAGTACATGGAACCACAATAAACTCATTTGTACACATTCATACTATAGGAAAATAATCAACAGTCAATAAATGTACATAAATTACTAAACATAAAAACAACAATACAATTATAATGGGTTATCAGTAAACATGGAAAGCAGACATTTTAAAGGGCTAAAGTTAACCAAAATAAAGCTGCTTATTAGATAGCTTTGGTGTTGGTCATCAGTTCGGTCTACCTCTTGCAGTTCTTATTGCAGGTCTGCCATGTGAACTTAATCAGTTAATATCAGGACTGTATTTTGATAAAAAATAATTCAGATAAACCAAAATCGAAATCGTTCAGCCAGAGGACAGCTAAACCATGCCAAAAACAGTTAGGTTTAAGTTTGTTTGGTGTAAAATTTTTATTAAACAAATACAGAATTGAAATGTTTATCATAAATAAAGATTAACACCATACACAGTTGAACGATACATGCAAACATCATATCGTTTGCGATTCAATATTTGATTCAATATAGTTTGCATACATTGGATATTTTTTAGTGTTAAAATATAGTATAAAACAACGACGTTTTGATGTTTTGTTTCTCAGCACTCAAATGAAATAAATTTAATAAATGTTTCTAATCAGTAAATTTTGCAATATCGCAATTTCAAAATATACTAAAACAATTAAGATTTTTTTGAAGTCATGAGTCTGCACTCTTTTCATGTTTTGCACGAATTCACCTCAAAAAACGTTTAAAAAATCTTCGACATTTTAAGGTGCGACAAGAATTATACTAAATTTTGTTTACCGCAATTTAACTAAATTAAATCAACAAAACTGTCAATATTTGTTTTTTTTTTGCCATTATTTTCACCTGTGCTAAGATTTGAATTATTTTGATCAAGCTTGCGACTGTTCGAAAGCTTTCAATGGTGGCTAGTAAATGTTTAAATAGGCTGGAAGCGTTCAAATGTATATATCTAGTGTTCAAAAGGTCAGCTGTCAAAAGGTCTGGCAAATATTCAACGGAGGCTGGGAAATTGAACACAAGCTAGCTAACGTTGCAGGCAAACTTAAAGCTTCGCGTATAACATAAGGAAGGCCGCTACTGTATGTATGTTAACATTTTGGTAATGTATTTTTATCCGTAGATTTATCTAATTTCGATTTAGAATATGTGAAGCAGACTCAACCAAATTCGCTACCAGACCTAACCAGACTTAATAGTAGGTCAGTTATGTCAGGTCTCGGAAAAAATACTAGACTAGACATCGTATAATATTAGCTTTAAAAAATAAGCCAATATAAAGCAGTCTTAGGCCTGGTTAAACACGTATATATCTCAGTCATATACTTATGAATAATGTACGTAAACGGATATGTAATACATGTACGTAATTCTATGTAAAATGAAGGAGTAATGTATAAGTTATTATACATCAGTAACATCAAATATTAACATCGTTAACAACTCGCCGTTACCCTAACAATTCACTAGATAACATTTAAGATACGATCCATGTTGTCATGATGTTACTGGAAACCTAAAGATCATCGAGGACCGAGTGGTAATAGGTTTTATGAAAAAAAGGAACTCAAATATTGTCCAATCTCGACAATTGATTGGCAAGAGTGTCATAAAGTCAAACAAGATAGCTTTATTTCCTATTTTAAAAAGTGTGCAAACGAGAGAAGGCCTATAAAAAATCTCTTGATGCTTTTCTAAGGAAATGTAAAACTACAATTGTAGGTGTTCGTTTGTAGCACCTTTAAAGTAATTTAGAATTAAACAGAAAACCATGGTCAAGTACTCGACTTCAAAGCAAACTTCAAAACTCGGTACCTGGTTTATATGTTACCAGCAGATAAAGCATCCAATAATGTTTTGGTAGTTTGACATAAACACTACATGGAAGTATGTAAGAATGAGATTTTCTACTTCACAGGCCTTGCACTAGACTGAAACTCAATAAGTATAAGGCACATTATTGACAGAAAAACTTAACGCCACTGCTGAAAATTCCCGACCATATTTTGTATCAAAAAAGGAGATCTGGCAAAATGGTCCATAAGACAGATATGTACCAAATTACTTTCGAATATTTAATTTTTACAGGTTCCATAACGGCCTTCAGTAATGATTCGGAGTCCATACCATAACGGACACCCGCGTTTACTTTGCAATTTACAATAGATGAACACAAGGTGAGATGTGGACGATCTCAATGTAATACGGAAAAAATATTGGGCTTTGCCACATTTTACCCTCTTTTCAAAAACGCAAAAAAATAGACAGCAGAAACCCCATTTTTTCAACTGAATTTCTCCGAATATGAATAGAAAAATAGTAAATCTAGGTGAAGCTATCAGTTATAATAAGCACTTTTGTACCGTCTTTTCTGTGCTCAGTATAAATCACTGCATAGTTAAGGTGACCATTTCAGGAAAAGTTATGATGAACCTTAAGACTTGAGATCATACCGAAAACCAACAACCTAAATGACCTAAAAAACCCTTCAAACATCGTTTTATTTCAGTGTCCAGTAGGTGTACTATAATAATATTTCTGCCCTTTTGATAAGGGTCCTTACCACCATAAAAGAGCTGACAATTCAATACTGCAAGAAATCTTATGAATTTATTCGTATAATTGTATTTCGATTGTTTTGATTAAAGAGGGACATGCACGGCACTATCATTTTAAGAACTTGAAGAAAATCTATTGAACGAATGTCAACATCCTGACGTGAACATATCTTCTTTTTTAAGTCCTTAAAGATAAAACGGCAACTAAAAGAACAAAGGCTTCGACTCCAGGACCTCCTATGGATCAGGTGCTTTAAAAAGGGTAAGCATCCCCTGTCTCGCACGGAACACCCGTCAAATCGGGAGGACAATCGCAAAAAAAGTGCGTAAATGCTACATTATTACGATTCTTCATTACCTATAACTCCATTTTTCATGAATAAACTTGACAATCTGTAATACCATATGCATTCTACCTCAAAGCATTGTGAAGACCTTTAAGTATTATAATATCAGCATCTTTTTGAGATATGGTGCGGTCAATTTGACATTTACTTAATGTCTTTACTTTGATACTTACAATTAAACCATTTTTTACTTGTGTGGTATAGGATGGGTGGAAACAAACATTGTCTACACGTAGACAACTATCCATCACAAACATTGGTCCTAAATCATCACCGTCGGTAATTGTTATTCTGATTGTCGTAAATGATGTTTTCCGTTGTTGTACATCTGTGCTCTGATCCTGTGTTAATACCAAACATGTTTTGTCAATTAATAACCAGGGTCTCAATACTATTGGACTAATTTTTACTCAAGCTAATAATTTGGTAAGCAGTCTTAATGTTCTAAAATGTTTTCTTAGAAATTTAATCTTAACATGACCAATTCAATATCGGCAAGCAATTCAAGCAGATGTTTTGTGTAAAGTATAACAACAAACAACTTAATTAAGATAATAATTGCATTAAAAACTGCAAAATACCGGTATCACCAGAACCGAATTGAAAGAATGTGCATGTGCATTTGTTTTGACTGTAGTAATCTGAAACACAGGTATAAAAAAGCCCAATAAGGCGGATGACTTTATATAACCTTATCGTATTTTATCAAGACATAATTGTTTTGTTCTTCTCATTTAATATTATTTAATCTTTTGCGGTATCTTCTCTACTTTGATTTAAAATCGGCATACTGGTTATTATCTATCTATTGTTGAACTACTAGTGTTCCTATCGGTATTGTTAATATATATTTCCGGTTATAGTTTCTGCTGTTTTAGCTATCTGTTGTTCTTCGTTTGTATATTATTGTCAGTAACCATATTAAATTGTTACCTCATTGAAGTGCATAATAATATAATAAAAGTACCTTAATGTTCTAGTCTGTAGATAGGTAATGATAGATGCATATTGTCTGTGATAAACATATCAAAATCAATCAGACAAAAATTTTGTATTTAGTATTTACTTACAGTGGCTGAAATATTCAGAATGTAAAACGTCTGTCCGACAGTATTTAAGCTTTCAAAATCCAGCACAGAACTAATGGTTACGTAGCCCAATCTTGGTGTTGGAATAACAAATTTCTGTGATCCATCAAGCTGCAAAATTTTGGTTGTAGTTTTTATAAAGCATTTCCAAGAATTTACATTACAATAGTAATTACACAAGTGAACGATAAAATCAATCTCCTTTTCATGGACAGACGTACTTTAGCTGATACGTACTTGAAGATGTCTGCTACTGACTTAAAATGACTTAACGCGATTGCAACAAATGTGAAGAACCTGTGATATTCTAACTGACGAACATTTTTCCATGTTTTCATCAATGCAAAATAATTGAAATAACGTTTTACAGAATCACTACTACTGCATTGTGTTCGTGCCAACGTTTCACCGTTCTGACGGTCAAAATATATTAGTAAAGAATTAATATCACCATCACTTCATGTGATGTTTATTTTAATATTCATTATTTATGTTTTTATATAATTTTTAATTTTTTTATTTATCTTTGCAAATGTTTGGATTTTATTCTAAAACCAATTTATTCCTTTGACCTCATGTTAGATATGAAAGTTTCATTTAATTAATATAAAAAAAGGAAGTAATTGGTTAAATAATATTTGGAACTTAGAAAATACCCAATAAACATTTATCATTTATCTCAATAATAAAAATTAAACATATCTAATGAAAAAATTTCAACTTTAACAGAGAAAAATATGTATATAATTTGTCAATTACAATTATTATTTCATTTACGTAGTTAATTTAATTAATCATCTGTATTCATAGACATGAATTAGTTAATTTAAAATTGATTGATGATAATAATTTTTTTTTATTGGTTTAACGCCACTTTCAACAATATTTTACTCATATCGCGGCGGTCAGTTTTACTGGTGGAGGAAGCCGGAGTACCAGGAGAGAACCACCGACTGAAAAACCTAATCAAGTGCGATGTAATTTAAACTCAATCCGTTTTTGTATGGTACAAAGTCAGGCGAGAACTTACGCCGTACAGATGATAGGCTACAGTCTGTATAGGTAAGTTTAAGTCAACTACCTAGACCACTCGGCCACCCAGGCCTTCTTGGTGATAATAAGACTGCAACTATTATTTGAAATGAGATATTATTATTTTTTTTCATTTTGTTAATCCAATACTTGATAATTTGGTCAAAATCGATTCCAATTTTTTTTTTATAATTTATTTACTTTTATCATAAAGATGTAAATTACTGAACTTTGATTTTCATATAATTTGATATGTAATTAAAGAGTTCATATCAGTAAATAGTTATTTATTCCTTCACTTATATATCTAAAAAATATACAGTTATTACCAAAATAAAAACAAAAATATTAATATCAGGAAATCATCAAAATGAGAAATCCCTAACTAATTACAAACGGTTAGTTATCGTTTTAATTGGTTTTTTTGTATATTTTTGAATTTTAAACTGGTAAATGATGATTTTATACATAAATTCAATAGTTCAATATTAAAATACAATAAGATTTCGAATTTTGATATACACTATTATCCGTATTTAATAATGTTTAAACATGAAATCTTTAATGTAAAAAAGGAAATATGGTAACGAGAAGTGTTATCCCATCTATCAAAAATTTGAAAATTGCCAAATTCTTCTAACATCAAGCAATGTATGCGAATTGATTAGAGTGTCTTTTTTAAGATTTTGTAAAAGGGGAAAGTAATTTACTATACTTCTTATGCTTTGGTTCTACTGGTGGGTTAGTCCTTTAAATGTTCATGTAGCACACCACATTTCTCCATATTTATTTAACAAGGGTAATTTTGTATTTTGAAAGCTCTTGGTCGATGCCTCTGCTGGTGGATCATGTCTCCGAGGATATTCACTAGCCTAGAGACCCCTCTGACATACAATTTAGTTGTTAAACTTGTCAGACATGATATTCATCAAACATTATTTTACAGAAATCTGCTGCATATGCTCCAATTCTAAAGCACTAAAATACGGATAGGCCTCGAAAAATATTGCACTCAGTAGTTGTCCCTGCCGTCTGGTTTGGCTGCCCATTTCATTTTTTTATTTGAATGCCTTTTTGCAATGTTTTGATCTTGGACTTTCTATGTTTTTGTTCTAATGCTTCTGATGGGAGGTTTGTCATTTTAACGTTCATTTAGCATACAAAAATTCTCCATGTTAATTCAAAGGACAAGGTACATTAAGTACGTACCATTTTTGGCCCACACAAATGAAAGTCGTGCAATGGTTTTGCAATATGGCCTATCTTGATGTAAAATAAAGAAACTTCACATTTTACGAAGGTTTTAAAAAGAATTTGTTTATTGACGTCATACCGACGTCACTTACATGTACAGGATCTAATGTTTCTTCTTTGTTAAAATTAAAAAAGTACAAATGTGAAAAACCATTATTTGACATCATTTTAACAAAAAAATGGCAAATTTTATGTAAGTTTATTTTTACAATTAATAATGGGCTAAATAAGGCTCTTATCGTACCTTCTCTTTAGTTCTTTGTTTTGAAAGCACTGTGTCGATGCATCCGCCGGTAGACCATGGCCTAGAAGGTTTTCACCAGTCCTTTTGTCAGACTGTTCTGACAAATTTATCAAACAATGTTTTACAGTAATTTGCTGCATTAGTTAAAATTCTATAGCACTGAAAATTCGGAAAGGCCTTGAAACACGCACTTGGTAGTTGTTCCTGTCGTCGGATTTGACTTCACATTTTGATAGAGATTTACGGAAATAAAGTATATAACACAATTACCGAACAAACCAAAGTCCATAAGACATACGGCAAAATAGGTATCACACCACC
>JAULBM010077074.1:0-19674 GCA_032357055.1 Geukensia granosissima | reverse complement strand
ATGGGAGTAGACCAACTGGGAATGGTCAAATAGTAGACGAACTGGGAATAGACCAACTGGGAGTAGACCAACTGGGATGTTACCCTCTCTATATTCGTTTAGAAGTTCATTCCAAATTTTTGGCGCAGCATAGCGTAGCGAATGCAAGCCATATTTTAAATATCTGTATTGCAAGAAAATGCATCCTTCTAATTCTAATTGAAGGCATTTGAAATTTTTCTAACAATTTTTCATAACTACTATTATCATCTTCATATATAAAACGTAACGCTCTCTCTTGTGTAGATTCAAGCTTTTTTTTGTATTGTTCTCACCACAGAAATGTCAAACTTAAGAGAAGTAATTTAAATATGATAAAATAAAAGAATAGTAGATAGTTAATTTACCGAGTCTATTCAAATGACCACAAGGTTGTCTTGAGAAATAAATAAATTCTTTATTTTTATTAATGCTTTATTTCTTGGCTTTAAAAGAGAATACGCTAATGGACATTTCAAAAACTTTATAGGTGACATTGTCTGTTTCTTGATCTAATTAAACATTTTGAAAATAAATTAATGAACTTTGTCGATGATCCTACCTTAACTTTCTTCGGTAAAGAAAGTTAATGGTATATACATAAATAAAAAATATTTTCGGTTATCAGATATCTTAATCTTCCAAACGTTTACGTGATTAAGACGAGGAAATAAATCAAAGAATTAATTTCCGTAAACACCGGTGCCAGGTCACAGAATCAGACGATATTTTAAATTTTTTGAAGTGTGCAAATTTCTGTAGTTTTCAGGTTTGCGACCATGGTTCAAGGCACAGACACGAAAATGATCACCTGATTATTACTACTAACCAAAGTTAAACTTCGTTTGAAGTATGAAAATTTTAATATCATGAATAATCTTTCTAAATATATAAATGAGCTCAAAGTGAAACTACACCACACCATATGTGTTTTTTCGATAAAACTTATGAGATTCGTGCATAAGTGGAGGATTCAAAGTAAGAATGATATTTCTTTCAATCAATATATCCATGACAGATCGTGTGCAAGGCTATTTTCGTGCAAATTGTTTGCCTTTTTCTAATTCATCTAATTCAAGTGTTGTTCTGATGAAGGGTCTTTTTCCATGTGCATTTTATGCATTGGTCAAATCAATGAATGAAGTACAAAGGTCAGGTATGAAAAAAACTTGTTTACCATACTCTTTACTGGCTTTACTTGAAAAATAGACAGACTGTCAGACTATTTATAAAAAAACCTGCCCTAATTATCGGGCAGGTCTGATTATTTTTCTGTGCACAGTACCCCCTGTACCACCATCACCTATTGCCTTTCCTACAAAAGGAAGTTGATACAAAGAAGGAGAGAAGTGACAAATTGCAATGGATTTTGCCTGTTGCTGACTGCTGCTAGTAAATTTATGTTTTGTAATGTAATTCTCAAACATGCATCAACCGATAGATTTAATTCCCCAGAAAATCTGACGTGACAGAAAAACAGTAGCAACACCAAACAGAGTCATTAGTGGGTGTTATCTGTTGACCCATTTCCAATTGTGTCATAACTATCTCCCCAATATACAACTGCAGCTATGCTAACATTACTGTATACAAGACTTTTCAATAATTATCAGTTATTTTATGTATTATCATGATGATGAAAGATGTTAATAAATCACACCAATCAATGATAGCATTTAACATTATCCTTCAGTGTTCTCCCTAGTCCCTTATAGCGCTGCCGTTTTCAGCTCTATCTGTTCAGGCCCCAGTGCTGTTGGACTTCACCGCAGTGCTATCGTACTTACCGCAGCCCTTTATTAAATTTCAATTTTAATAACATTAACAGGAAGCTTCGCCTAATTAGCTGTCACACATGGTAATTACTGAATAAACATTTCATGTAATCCAATTAAGACCTACTCGTGACCAACTGGCTAATCAACAGACCACTTAACAAGGGGTGACAATCACTTCCACACTTGATTGCACCTGTGATTGAAGAATCTCCAGGTAATTGGATAGTATCGATAATCCTTGATTCTCTCCTGTGAGCAAAGCATTTAATTTAATTTAATCAAAGCAAGTCGGAGATTATTGAAAAGATCATGAAAGATTGTTTTTCCCTAAGATGAGCAAAATCCGTCTTTTTTAAACACGTGTGGTTGAAAATATTAATTACACATGGGCAATTGCAGGTCAAAATCAAGAATGACAAAAAACTTTGTGTATCCATTACTTTTTATCACTTTTTCATCACAAAATGAAAAACTGTAACAATTTGAAGTGAGCCTTTAACAGGATGTTTTCTGGCATCGTTCCAGATCAAGATTTGCACACAGCAAAACAATGTTTTTTAATAAAACACTTTCATTTCAATACAGTATCTTTTAGGAATGGTGACTATCTGAAGGGGCATTGTTTTCCTTAGTGATGTTCTGATGATCGAAAAAAGTCTCAAATCAGTCGGTTGGGCATGTAGAAGTGATTAATCGATTGAATTTTTGGTCAATCGATTATGTATCAACATTTTCTCTTGTGCTAAAAAAGCATTCCTCTTGATCAAAATTTATTGTATTAAGGAATTAAATCTTAACACAATCTTATTGTGTCCTTAAAGTAAAAAAAGCACAAGTAATAAGAAAGAATACTTAAATTTCATGGATTTTATATAGGAAAATTTTTACATAATAGCCAGAATTTCGCCAAATATATCTCCTAACATCCTTGCACCATACAAAATATAAGCATTTTACTGTTAACCGATAGTAATAGATAATCGGTCGGTTGCCCCTATCTGATCATAATAGATAATTGGTTGGAATTTTTAACCGATTGCACAACACTAGTAAGCGGCGCGTTGTTGGAACATGGTGCCATATTCAAAATCACTCTTAAAACTGATCAAACCTGGACTCAAATTCATCCCAAGACATCTATCTTTCAAATAAAATATCCCTTATTAAAATTCATCAACCGTTCTTAAAAATACAGCGTACTGAATGGGACTATATTGTGTATTTTTAGCACTTTTTTTGCGTGTGTTCTAACTTCCAGGGTGAATTGGTGGTTTGACACCTTTTAACCTATACCAGCTTAGGTTTTTCAGTTTATCAATGACTAGTCCATAATGTTTGTGGTCTTTGTTCGTAGTTGGTTGATGGTTCAATTCTGATGTGCGGCTTGGTATTTTTGACAACTCTGTCCTGTTTTCCATGATACATGTACTTGTACTTGATTTTAACCTTTTCATCTTTCCTTTCAGATTCAGTAAAATTCAGAGTGTGAAAATCCATAGTAAGAAAGACAATGAGGATCATGTTAGTGCTACTGTGGCTTTTGCAGACATTAAATCTGCTTCAAAGGCACACAGCGCAGATAATTCCATACGTGGGAAAGTTCTGACAACATCATACAGTGAGGGATCAGCAACGGGAAGTGTGGTTAAGAGGACCCTGGACGAACCTCGTCCCAGTTTTAGTGCTAACCGGCCCAGTTCCTTTCCAAGGAAGGGGTAAGTGACTTTACAATTGATTTCAGGTTTTTTTTATATTTTCATTGTTCATAGATTTGCTTTTTTCCTCGTATTAAGCAAGTTACAGGGCAGAAGATTACGGAATACATGCAATGGGGTGGATTTTCACAATGGAATACTGTGACTAATCAATGAGCCTACCTTTTCTGTGGATTTAAAATTGGATTTATTTTATGATGGATCTAACATACAGTTATTTTGTAGAACAAGGATGTGACAGTGTGGAATGTTTAAGTAACAAAATGGAATTTACAGTGTATAAAAATAAAATTTATTCACCTTGAGCTGAGGAAAGGAAGAAATAAGCTGTAAACAACAGACTAAAATGTGTTTTATTGTGACAGATCAGCTGACAAGCCCATCATAAAACAGGATACACATACAATTATAACAAAGAGAGTGTTTGAAGACTTTCCCATGTTTAGAACTATTTAGTTATGCTTGACCATTTTTGGCCAACAAATGAATCCTCAAAGTGTAGTTATAGACAAAATTCATTGATATGTATTATGTTTCCAGCATTGTAAATATCTAAGTTTTCAGAATTTGTTAATGACCTCTCTTTACTGTTATAGTAAAAGCTTCTGGTTCATTTCCATACATATTTATGAATATAAGTTGCTACTCAATAATGAAACAAGATTGATTTAGAGAATTTAATGTAGATATGACATGTATGTGTTAAATTTCAAAGTCACAAATAATCAGGTTGAATTATTATTATAATTAAGTCAATGTAAGTAGACTTTGAGTGTAAATGGAGGATGTGATTTGAATTTCAAAGCTGATAGTAATCTTTATTCCATAGAGCCATTAGGTACTTCATATTTTTTATCTGGGAGAAATATTTGATGGAGAAAAAACAAGATTTCCATATAAAAGTAAAATTATTGATCCAGCATTCTCAGCAGATTAATGGAAATGTCATTCTTTTCAAGCTATACAATGTATTAGCCTTTATTTCAACCCAACTTGAAGCTACAGAAAATCAATGCCTTCATCACATGGTAGTCATTAGACAACATCTTGCTGTGAATCATCTTTTGCTGGCATCTGTTCTTTCTTCAAAGAAGATTTTCTTTATCAAAATATTCTCACTAAAGTGTACTTGATGAGTTTGATGATTTTGCATTTTATGTGTTTTAAGATATGCACTATGATAAATACTGTAAATTCAGAAATTAAATGCTTTCATTTATTATTGAGATTTTGAAACCTCACAGACGCACTTAAATGCGCAATACATTATTGCGATGTTAAGAAAACCTGTTTGTTGTATATAATTTACAGATATAGGAATGTGAGTTCTTATTTTTGCAATTATCACTCAGTCTTATTCACAGTAATAAAAACATTGCATTAATTTCTGAATTTACAGTACATGTATATGTTTCCTCTCCTTTCACTCACATCCAGTACCTAGTTAATAATTTCTTAGATAAAAATTTTGTGTCAGAAACCATGTTCACCTACAGTTGATGTACCTGTAACCAGAATTCTTTACATTCAACATTAGAAGACAAGTTTTTTTTGTGAAAAATGATGACAAGTCCATTTTAGGTACAAAAACCTGTCACTTAAATGTTACATTTCCTATTGCATAGAAAATCTTCATAAATTTGATGTGATATGAAGGTTTCGTGATGTTTTGTATGTTTTTGATGTTGTGACGTTAATAATATGCAATGTCTCAGTACGTAACATACATAATACCAGGTAAATGTAACGAAAAAAAAATGCCAATAAAATGTAAATTTATTCAGAAAATGTAGTTTATGTAAGAAATTCATATTTTTTAATATACAAATATAGCCAGAAGATGAGAACAGTTAATGTGTAAGATTGTATAATGATATCCTATATCATGTACTTGGAAATTTGCCCAGGTTATAAAAGTAACCTGTTAGCTGTTTGGATTGTTTATTCAAAATTTATCACTAAATTTATCAGGACTTTTCTTGACTAAGTACTTAATGTCTCAAAGCAAGGACAATCACACCATTTTGTAATCAATTTACTAAAAGTACTCTTTATAATTCGACCATGAATAATGTTTTACTTAGTCGAGCTAACATTTTCCCCCATCGACTTGCTAGCTATGTATTTGGTGTGTTGTATTGTGGTAGATGTGTTTTCAGATTTATTGGTCACAAAATGTGTTTGCTGTATACTTGAAGGTAGAGAAAGCAAATACAAGTAGTGGACATTGACTCAACAATTTCTTGTTTGCTCTGTCCAGGAACATTAAGAATGTGAATGTTGTCAAACTTTCTTGAGATACAGAATTATTGGTGTGCTCACTGTATTTGTCAAGCTTTTCCTATTGTTGAATAAGGGTTTAAATTTTCTTTTCATTTCTGTGAGTGGTCATCTTTTGAAAGTTTAATAATAAAGCATGTTACGAAGCTTGTTTTGAACAAAGACAACTTTGACAAAGACCTTGATTAGGAAACTTGTTTTGAACATAGACAACTTTGACAAAGATTTTGATTAGGAAACATGTTTTGAACATAGACAACTTTGACAAAGACCTTGATTAGGAAACATGTTTTGAACATAGACAACTTTGACAAAGACCTTGATTAGAAAACTTGTTTTGAACATAGGAAACTTTGACAAAGACCCTGGTTATATATTATTCTCTAAAGAAATAAATTGTTTAATGAGGAAAAAATTCTCTTACACTTGAACATGAAGGTGGAGACTGCTATTAATGACTCATTATTGAATTTCAAATATAGTTAGAAAAAAATTGAGCATGCTGCAAGATTGAAACAACCCTAAGCAATAGAGATTTTTCATTGATTTTCTATAATAAACAACACCACCATTTCTATTTCTCTACATCAGGGGAGTATTGATTCTTGTCAAATTTCTCTGCTTTTTAGAAACCTGATCGATCAAGAAGTGAATTAGTCAACCACAATTTACAGTTTGCTTATTGTGTTTATTCTGTTCCTACGCTTTTTGTTTCCATGGATACCAAATCAATAAGTTGCTTTTAATGTCTGAGAGAGAGATTTGATCTAATGAAAAAGACAGATTTGACCTCGAAAGTTGTTTATTGGATTGTAAGGTTTTTGACTTCTATCTGGTGAATCTTCCAGGAATTGTTTTTTTTTCTGTAGATTCTTTGATGTGAAGTAATTTGGTTACAAGTAACTATCCTGCACTGCCAGACATTAAAAACATATGAGAAACACTCAGTACTTTTGTAGGGGTAATCCATATGAGATTTTGTCTTGTAGGTTTGGTCAGTTTTCACAAAGGTTTTTCCAAATAAATAGTCCACTCTTGTTTTGTTCTCCTCAGTTTTCAATGGAGATGAGTAGGGTCTTCTTGATTTTATTAATCTCATATCTTTTTGTATACTTGTTCCTGGAATTGACTCAATTAACAAATGATTTCCTGTCCTTGCTTTTAGTCTGAGTGAGCTACAAGATAATTCATAACCTTTTACTGAATGTTAGCAAAAATCCTGAGGAAATAATATAAAAAAGTTCAGACCTAAATAACATTTTTTTTATTTCCTCCACTGACCACAATAAATTAAGTCTTCCTCAAAATGTTAGTGTCTTTCTGTTATATTGAATTATTTATTTCAAAATTAATGAGATTTAAAGCAACATTTAGGTAAATGCCATTTTATTTTATTTCTACGTTTGCAAAATAGTGTTTGCAATTTCACCATTTTGCTTTACAAGTTTACATGGAATAAATATCAGCAAAAAGTCACACAAAATATGAAGACTTGTGTTTAAAAATATGAAACAGTTCATTCTCACTTTGTTCTTTCAGAGAGTGTTTTAGACCAACAAAACTTAACCAGTGGATCATTAAAGCCGTTCATCAAAAATCATTATGCCCTGAATTTTTGTTTCAAAGTTATAAATTCAATATTTTTTATGTCCTGTACCAATATTTTGAACATATTATGTTTTCATGTTGACAAAAACTGTTCTAAGAATGAGGCTTTTCATAATATTCTTCAATAGATGTTATGTCATTAAGAAACCTAACATACACATGCAATAATGATTTATGAGATTTTCTTCAATTAAAAAAGGGCATTTTTGCAGTCAAGAATACACCATCGTCCATGGTGAAAAATAAAGTCCTCCTACACTGCCCCATGATTTTTGTGAAGTTAACTTAATACCTGTGCATATCAAAATACCAAGTTTTAAAAGAACATGAATAAATATGAACTGCATATATATGTGGCATACTTGTTTCTGGTAAAGCCTATGGCAGGGTTATATTGTGTCATGGAATCTTATCCTTCCTTTTACATTACTGATGTTCATAAAATTCTTCAAATTGTTTTTATGTACTGAACCATAGAAAACTACTCTATGGGAAATCTGTTCATTTTTAAGATAAAATCTTTGCATCTGCAAGAAAAAAAAACTTATGGTTTGATAAGGTAGAAATAACACACCTTGAATTTTTTGTCTTGTCAGATATAAACAGGTGACCCAGACATGTTTAATTTCATCTTTCACATTAGTCAGTTCTTGGCAAGGGTCCAAGATCAATACACAAGATTGGGGTTCACACAGGTTATTATTAAATGCATTTATTTCCTTGTAACATGTTTTGAAATTAATCTCTCTTGCACTTTAAATATTATAGGCTGTTTTAATTATAAGGAAAAAAACTGGTTTAACTGGTATTGAATACAGAATAATGATTTAATTATTTCATGTACATTCTTGCTGTTTTGTAGTCCAAGGGAAAGTGTCAGAGATGATAATAAACTTTCAAACAAATTATAACACCACATTTAAAGTGAGAGTGAAAGGCAAATGTTTTCCTATATCTTGGTCACAAAGTCTGTATTTGTCATTTCTATGCCTGTATCTGTTTCAGAAATAATTCTGTGTAATTGTGAGGAGAATTTTGATTCCATTATTAACACCCTGGTGGGCAGATGTTCTGTGGCTATTATGTCTGGGGCTATTATCTTTCAAATCTACATCTGTTGGTATATAACAATAAAATATTCAGATTCAGCTTGTGTAATAATCAATAGAAACATTTTATTATAAAGTACAATATGTTTACTTTTGTATCCATGGCAATTTCTGCCAATAAGCACAATTTTGTTTGATCAGAATTGATGTTTTTTAATGGTTTTTCACGATTCTGCTCAATGGAAGGGTTTGGAAGTCTGAACATGTATTTAAGCCACAAATGTAAACATTGAATAAATTAAACCATATGTATGTTCAGTTATAGTAGGAAAAAAGACAGTTTTATCATGAATATGTAGGAAAATTTTCTGCATTTATTTTGATTTTTTTTTATGTCCAGCATTACTGCACCCGGGAAAGGTTGGAAATGTTGATTTGTTGTTTAAATGATCCTCAGTTTTTCCATCTGTTATACACAAATGTATATTTGCTGACATTTGAATGTTATGTGGAGTGATATACATGTAATTTCCCAGGGAAGTGTTTTTTAATTATATTTAGAAAGACTTCCTTGATGGTACAACCATATCCTGTCAAAACATGATTTCTCTAAAATCAGGAAGGACCATTCAAGTGATATTTAAGTAGGAATTGCGTATTGTTTTTGAATCTCTGTTGTAAGTTTTAGTACACCATGGCATTTGAAGAATTTCGTTGTATTATTAAAGATAAACAGTTTCTCAAATTCCCTTTATACATACTCAACAGTATTTCCTTTTTTGTATTGTTTAAACAGTATACACAAAATAGTGTAACATATTATTATTCATTTCTAGAAAATCAATATTCTAAGCTGAGACATAAATAGAATGTCACTGGTCTGTGGTTCTTTAAATCAAGTTATCTATTCAAATTTGAAATACCTGTTACTTTTTCCACTAATCAAATAATGTAGTGTTTCATGCAAGACTGGTTTTATCTAAGTACAAATCCCCAGAGGCCACATATTCAATAGTTACCAAGGCAATAGAGATAAAATACTCTATTATCAAAGTTCAGACAGGTATTGTTCACTTTATAAATGAGACCTATAAAGTGGGGCCATCTCACAGTTCTTTTGGACAAGGAAGTTTTCTACCATTCTTTTGATTTAAACGACTGTTTGACTTACTTCTGTATGCATTCTGTATTATTAAATGTCATACATGTATATGTTTATTATCTTACAAGTTCTTATTACGTTCTGCTAATGCGTAAATTTTAATGGCATGTAAACAAAACAAAAGATTTTCTTTCTTTTGCGTTATGATGTGTAATATTGGAAAGTATGTTAAGTGTAGACACAAAATTTTATCTCTGAAAAATTTTTTTCAAACATTAAAAAAATGGTTCAAAAAGTCAATCCTTTTGTTGAAACTTTTTATGCAAATTTTGGGTAATTTACACATAAAAATTCCATTTTACCGACAAAAAATTTACACTAAGGATCATTGTCATGTACAAAAAGGCTCTTTTACTAGTATTTCAACGTTTCTGAAATCCCCAACTTCTATAATATCAACATGAATCCCTCTGTCTGTCTGTTTGACCCTCTGTCCACAATCCTTGTAGAATCATTTAATGGAATTCACTGGCACTTAAGCAAAGCTGTTGTTGAGAAGGAATATACATGTAGGAGCGAGAGTTTATTTATGTGAAGGAAAAACATTCTGAAATCCATATGTGCTTCCCACAAACTAGTCTTATTGGATAATATTGCAAAAGTAAATTTTTACAAAAAAAATTTGTTGATTTGTATCTTTTGTATTACAATGGTTGTTTAAGTGCATTTACAGATGAACAGATGCACATTATAAGTTCAGGTACTCACTCAGTAGAAAACACTTTTCCACCACATAATGAACCAACAGAGACTAGTAACACTGAGCAACACCATAATACTTTCTGAGACAGGTGACTGACAGTTGAAGCCTATGGACTGACTAAAAGTTTTCTCATCTTCTGGCATCTTTTATGAAATTTGAAAGCAGGTTTGTTGGTATTTTACAGGCCTAGGCTGTTCAGCCAATGTAAAGCTGTCTGAAAATTATTTTTAAGACTTGTAGTCTCAATGGGAAGATTGCTAGACATTAGGAATATTCATATAATATTATTGACCTTATAATCCAGCCTCACAGTGGCCAGTGGTTAACCATTATAAAAATTTAAAGCAGTTATTAGATTTCAGGCAAACTTTTGTACATGTTTTCCCATACTTGTATTTGACCTTGAAATTACATATGCATATGATATGTTGGTAACATTTTGTGAACCCTAGTACACTTTTAATTTTATTGACATTTTCAAATTTTAACATTTCATACTAAATATTATTTTGCAAATTATTTGACATGTTAGGTTGGGTTGTTTTAGCATATTCTGCAAAAAAATTGACATACATACACATACACAGTTATTTTCAGGCATGGAAAGAACAATCACATGGTGACATATTCATTTACAAATATCTGCAGGATTTATCAGCACTTTGCAGATATTGTTCATTTTTGTCAAAACATGAAAATTTCATTTTAAAACATGTAAACAGAGAAACATATAGTTATGGAACTTATGTATGTGTAACCCATCTATTACAATAAATAACCCTTATAATTGTGTATTGATTGTCAAGTTCCTGTCACCTCAAAGCAAACACTCATATTTTGTTATTTTGATTGTTGCTTTTTGGTGAATAGTAAATAGAAATATACACACCCAGGCCATTGGCTAGATGGCCAAACTTTTAAATGTCTGGTGCCAGGGTTTTAAATAGGGGAGTGGTAGAATACAGACGCAAAAAACACGGCTAATGGTTCAAAGTTTAGCAATATCAGAAACCTGACAAGCATGATACCCAATCAATTTTCTACCACACCGAATACCACACATAGCGGCAGTGACTAGTTACAAATAGAAGGATTTTTTAAGAATTGACAAGCAGCTTAGCAGTACAATATCTTTTAAAGTTAGCAGTAAAGCTGCTAATAACTGTACCCTATTTTCATATATTATGTGTCTTACAAGCAAGTGCAAGGTTTCGTCTCTTCAAATATTTTGTCCTGTCCATCAGTTGATTAAAAACTTATGTACTTTAAAAAACTACTTTGGTTAATCTTTCCCAGAAATTCAAGGACTTCAGTTTTCAGTATCAGTACTGTTTGAATCTTTGACAGAGAACAATCATAGAACCCTATTGTTGATACTGTTATATGTGCAGACATGTACTGTGAGTAGATATTAGTTCAAAGTTTTACAAATATTTTTCAGGCCTGAAGATGGTGAAGTGTATGAAGGCCGAGATTATTATACGTCAGGATATTCTTCAGGATATACAGCTGAATATGAACGGGGCAGGCCTCGGGAACGATTCCAGGGTCGTGGTGGATTTAAACAATTTGACAGGTATTTGCATGATATGCAACTGTAATTAACATTTATACATGTGTGGTCTGTATTTTACAGACATCTAATTTTAGTTCTTGTTTTTATTTCTTTTTGGGTTTTGTAACACATTTCTGTATTTTTTCTATGTCAGAAAATCGTTTCCAGTTTCAAAGCTTTAGTGAGTTTCAATCATAGAAGTAAAAAGAATATGGAGTGTGATTAAGTAACATTAAAATATATTAATATCATGTATGTCTTCTAAAATGTTCTAATATTCTCGAAGGTTGTGCCGGGGAAAGAATAGGCACCAGGTATCTCCGTCATAGAGGCACTAGTCCTCTAAAAGGGGCATCCCTGATTGTGGGGGATGTATAAATTCACAATCCGTCCAGAGGGAGACGTTAAAGACGTCCTGTGTTTAGGAAATGCCACGTCTTAATCAAGTTAAAGACCCCTTGTAACAGCTCATTTTGAGTGGTCAGTACGCGGCCAGTTACAAAGCTAAATTTTCCGCCACTATTCAACCCGCAACTTTTCCAGTGGCAGTGTAAAAGTCCCTCCCTTACCGGTGCCTTGCTCATAATCAACATATCGATTTATTGTTTAACTTGTTTTCGTCCTGAATATGCATATGACATTTGACGTTAAACAGCAATCAATCAATCAATTTTTCCCAAATTCATGAGTTAGTGGTTAACGATTCTTATTCGTGCAATTTTTATTTGATTTAAATATAACAAAGAGGGCACCAGAACGACGAACAAATACCGTAATTTCATGACTAGACTTATTCAGGTACGGATCCAAACGCGCGTCTCCTGTTTAAGATTTAACAAAACATACAAAAATACTAAATAATGCAACCAGATGTATTTTGATCTACCTAGCCAAAACTGGAAATGAAAACAATATTTGTAAAATATCTGCATTGCAACCATGAGAAAACAAAATTAATCTTTAAATTAAGAGCTCTCCACAAGGCCTTCTCAACAAGGGTGTAATATCACTTCTGTCAAAAAGCTCTAAATCCCCCTCTAACCGAAAAACGTGAATATGTAAAATGATGTTGCTCTAACTGAATATTTTTTTTAAATGCACACTTAACAAAACATTTAACACAAACAGATGACCACATTTTTTGACTTGGGACAGGCACATGAGACATGTGGTGGGGATAATAAAGTTGAGTGGGTACCCAAGCCTTCCCCAACATGCGATTAAAGGAAAAACAAAAGCAGCAAAAAAAGATACACCAAATACGGCCAAAGAACAAATACATTGTAGGCGGAAAAATTTATTTTAAGCAAAAGGAACAGGATAAAATATTCCCTGCAAATACTGTCATCAATAGCCCGACATTAACATATATAATCAGACAATTTTTTTCAAACAAATTTTAAAGCAAACTTAACCTGCAAATATAAATGAAAGACTCTATCAAAAACCGATGACCAAAATTCTTTACTTGAGACAGGCACATGAGACAAGTGGTGGGCTTAAACTGATTTAGTGGGTACTCAACCCTCCCTGACGAGTGGTAAAAGGAAAAAAGGAAACTAAACAAATAGGATAAACAAATAAGGACAACGTTCCAACAAACAACATCCCATAAATATTTCGAGAAGATCTAATCAATGCATTAAATTATGTTATCAATTTTCAAAAAGTTCGGAGAGTTTAGAAGGTATTCCAAGATACCAAAGGGGCAGACAGAAATCTTAAGTCGGAAGACAAACAAGACCATAACCAACAAAATGAAACGAAATACAAACAGAACATACAACACTACTCTGAAAACTAAAGCTGGAGTAAAACGAACCCTGCAAAAACCAGGGTAAGTTCATGTGCTCCGGAACGGTAAGCACCTCCTGCTCCACTAGTGGCACCCGTGGTGTTACTTAGTAGTCAAAACCGGTTTTAGTCACAATCGATGTATTAGGTAGTATTAATAAAGAAAAGGTTACAAGATCGACTTGTGTATAGGTTATCAAAGTATTCACAGTTGGCACTATTTCCAAATGACATACGTTTACAAATCTCCGGGTAATATAATTTAATGCAATATACAGGATAAACCTAAATCGTTTAACTTTAGAGAGTTTTAGGGGAGGATACTATTCCTACTCACTTGGCATTCTTCAATTGGAAAGGAGTTTTTGGATTTCAATTTACCATTAAATTGTTAAACATTTGCCATTCTTGTTAATCAGTAAGTTTCAGATACCATAAACAAACACTTTTATTGTAGAATGAACTTACAACACGATATAGTATAGCATTCCTTTAAAGGAAAATCAATAAATGGTGAAAAACTTACGACTTTGTATGAGATTTTTCAGAAAGTTCTATGGCTTCTTTTCTTTCAAGGTTTTGCTGTCTACAAAGAAAAAGACACTGCTGTGATTGTCTAAAACTGCTTAAACGTTTGGTTGCACAAACTGTTGAAAAGGAGAGAAGTATGCATCGAATGAATATAAAATATTTTATCTTGAAGCTACATGTATTGAACTTTAAGTTAATATATTTAATTTCAAAATGAATATTAATGTAACCACAAGTAATCAGTTTATTACTTACAGACACATATATCTAATTATCATTAACTTATTATACAAAGGTATAGAAATTTAACGCATTATTAAATAAAACTATTTACAGAAATTAAGCGAAGGTGTTAAGAAAAATGTCATTTAATCGAGCAGAAGGGCTTGGATTTTATAATAAGGCAACTTGTTTTTCATGTGTAATTAAGCTAAAAAGAATTCGAAGATACCAAAGGGACACACCGAAATCGTTAAATCGGAAGACAAAAAAAAAACCATGGCCAACAAATTGAAACGAAAGACAAACATAGAATACACAAAACTTCACTGAAAACTAAAGCTGGTGTAACACGAACCCTACAAAAACCAGGGTGAGTTCAGGTGCTCCGGAAGGGTCAGCAACCTCTGCTCCACTACTGTTTCATACGACCAACATATTAAAGACAATCAGTAAAACATTTTGAGGATCTCAAATCCCAAATTTTAAAATAAAAATTTATATGCTAAGCTATTTCACATAATGTTAAATATTCATAGCCAAATAGTTAGGGTCAAAGGTATTGTTGATATCAATGCTTCTGGTTGAACCTCTTATATTTTAAACAATATCCGGTTGCTGATTCTGTTGAAATGAAAATAACATACGATGTCCCAAAGTTATTTACTTCAGTTATGTATTATTGACGTTCAATATACTATACCTTTTATTTGAAAGAAACTTTCCAAAAATGATGATACAAACGACAAGTACCAGAGCACATGGGCCTGCAATGGCCAGAATGGTCATCCATTGCCTGTCTGGAGGGGTTGGTTTCACTGTAAGGTAATATGGTAACTTGCAAGAAATATTTTACATCAAAAAGCTTAGAGAAACTGTTAGCACTGAGCTCACAAAATGATACCCCCTGATCTCGCTCCTTTTACAAAATAATGACAAAAACCAAAAAATACCCCCTTCCATCTTTCAACAGTATGTGCTATTAAATTGAAGGCCATACTGAGACCTGTTAAAGTTTAAATACGACTGTCGTTTGGTGGATGGCTGTCCCTTGGACAATCATGCCACATCTGCTATTTTTATATTTTAAAGTCACAACTGTCTCCTCGATCGAAACATTAATAGCCTATGCACAATGGCCCTGTGTAATATTCACTCACATTAAAACTTTAAATAAAAGGCGCACAATACAACGGCATCATTAAGAATGAATCAACATACATCTCATCTTATTCCATAATGAAGTTTGTTAGGAGCAGCGGATGGGAGTTGGTAACCCCTATGATATTTTATATAAGTTTTGCTATGGAGAATCCTAACTTCACTGGGATCAAAATCTAACATGGAGGGGTACAATGGTATAATGCAACAAACACATCCCTGAAAAATCCATTTTATTCCAGCTGTATTTGAGGATTAGCGGATAGGAGGTTGGAACCCCCTACGGTTCTACGGCAAAGTCCATGTTTTGTATGTGAAACATCTAACATCATAGATCAAGATCTAAAATAAGATGTTTAAAATGGTATCACCTGACAAAGAATATCCGAATGTGTCATCGAATGCTTTTCATAGTTTTCAAGTAGTAACAGATGGTAGGAGATAACCCATCTAACGTTATTATGGCAAAGTCCATGAGTTGTTATGGGAACAAAATAATCACTCAGATAAGCATTAGAAAAAAGAAGGGGCATAACAGAAAATCCCTGACAGTTTCATCGAATTTTAAGCAGTTTTCGACACATTTGGTAAAAAGTACTTAGCTGTTTTTGTGAAAGATGTTAACATACCTTTGCATTTAGGAACTCCAGGGACCCACTTCCTGTTAGAGTTGCATGTTATTTCACTTGAACCATCGATGACATAGCCGGGACTAACACAAGATAAAGAAATTTTTGTACCTTCCGCTCTGCGCTTGTTTGCAGTCTACACATAAATAAAAACACATTTTCATATATATCTATGTTTACCATACAAACGACATGTGCTTTTTTAAAAAAGTCTCACTATGTCCGTAACGGACCATATGTATCTACGAAGGATCATCGTTATGCATATCGACAAACCATAAAAACCTATAAGGCAAAAAATGTCTCGATAGTTTTGAGACCTAAATGTACAGGGCCCAGTTGTTCGACATTTTTAACGTATGTTTAAATTTTAACTTACAAAGGTCAAACATATTTAACATAAAGTTAGTTTAACTTCAGTTAAAAAAGTTGAATGGATGAATATTGCTTAACGTCCAGTGGCAAATATTTCATGCATATTCAGGACAAGAGCATATTAATGATGAATGAACCCTGTACTAGACCGACACGCAGAGTCGGCTTTTTAACGTGCTAGCTCACAAAAGTTGAAGTCAACAGGAAGACATGCCAATTTACCCAGACACATTATTCTGACTCTGGGCCGACCAGTCTTTGCTCTTACTCCTATATGCTGCATGCTTAGCGGAGAAGCAGCAAATACCAATTTTTGACCCGGCCGGGGATCAAACCAACGACCTTCCGCACTCGCAGCGAGCACGCTAACCATTACACCACCGAGGCGGTTAAATAAGTTGAACAACTGGACCCAGTTTGTTAACCTGACATACAAAATGGGACATATTATACCTCGGATAGGTTGTACCGTCAATCTGTAGTGACATACAAAGCATGCATTTTTTCATTGAACGATCAAATAAATACTTTTGTTGTCCTCCTTTTTTCAAAAATAAGACCTTTTCAAAATTTATGATAGTTTCATTTTACGTTTAAATTAAAATAATAAGTAAAACAGTTTAGATTGGTTAGTTTTCTCGTTTTTTGAATTATCAGCGGTTCTCTTGATTTTTCATTGGTTTTGTATTGATAAGTTATGTCTTTTAAAATTCTAGATTTAGAATTAAGAATTTCAAAATATTTCCTTAAAACGCTTTTTGAGATGTGTTTTATGAAATAATGAAAAAATTGGGGGTTGGCGGACCAAAAAAAACCCTTTATTTCAAATAGAGGAGTTCTAACGGCAATGACTTGAATCTAAAAAATTCTTACTGATTGTGTTATTTAAACACTTGCTAGCTTTGCAATGGGCTGCTTACAAGTCCATGTGAGAGATTAAAAGTGC
Source organism: Geukensia granosissima (assembly GCA_032357055.1). Lineage (NCBI taxonomy): Eukaryota > Metazoa > Mollusca > Bivalvia > Mytilida > Mytilidae > Geukensia > Geukensia granosissima. The sequence goes on along the minus strand of JAULBM010077074.1, from coordinate 2,151 downwards.
ATATTCCAAAGAGACAAGACAAATTTAAAACAAACTAAAAGATAAAACAAAAACAAATGGAACAAAGGCTTGGAATCCACGAACTCCTTTACACAACAGGAATGGGATCAGGTGCTCTGAAAGGGTAAGTCAAGTCATAAGTCATTATAAGTTAAATCATAACTTGTATTACTAGTCTATATTTGTTGTCAGAAAAACATTCATATAATACTGAGGTCACTCCCTGTGGTTATCAGTTCAAAACCTGTCGATATATGTCAGCAATCATCGGTATATTGATTGCATTTGTTTGCAGATATTTCAGTTAAAAACAAGACACTTATCTTTTCTTATTGTTTTAAATGAAAATCAATTACTATTTAAGATGCATGCGATACATTCGATACCGAAAATAAACAAACTTGTTAGCAACAAAACCATAAAAAATCCGACACAAAAGTGCTTAACTGCTAAATTATGATTTTTGTCAAAATCATTATAGTTTCGAATAGAAAATATACAAATAATACTTTTTAGATTTTATTCTTTGAAATATAGCTTTATTTTTGATGTTAGGTGGGAATCATTTCATCTATGTTGAAAAAAAATCCTGGCCTTGTTTTTGACGACAAAATGGTCTGGCTGTGTTGGACTTTAAAAATAATTCGGCTCAACATTATCTAGTTATGTGACTTTCGAGTTAACATTATTGTATTTGAAGATTTGCTGGCATCAATTGACGATTTGATGGTCGCAAATTGAGTTTACTGGCGACGCGGATATTTGCGACTATCAAATCAAAACTGATGCCGGCAAAAACAATACTGTTTACTCCATTCTAATGCAAATGAATAAAATTACATTTCATCTTAACATTTTTAAAATATGGAATAAACGTTGGTGCGTGCGCGGTTTCTCCAACGGCATCAAACGTTGATTTGATGTCATGAAAATTTCGGCGTCATCCTATCAAAATCAACGTTACAAATACTGTTGCTTTAGAGTGTGAATATGATAGCTGGCAGTTAAAATCCAGCTTGATTCGGTTCTACTTTTAATAGTCAAGGAAAAAAACGCACATGTACTTATATATTACCTTTACGTAATGGACAGTTTCCTTCGTGAAGATGATTGGCGGTTCTGGGATTGGTGGACAATTCAATAAGCATTTTGGAAAATCGGGCACCCATATATTATCTATACAAGTTACATTTGCACTGCCTTCTAGCGTCGTGTCATTTATACACGTGACAGTTACTCTTGGAGCTTGCACTGTGATCTTGTAATAACCATAAATGTTGTTGTTTGGCGTTGTGGTTATCGTTATACAAGCTGAAATGTAATAATTATACATGTAGTATGTGTATTCAATTAGATAATAAAGGAGAAGAAATAGGTCTCATTCATTTATTGTAAATCAGTTGTGATTTTTCACGACCTAGGACTAATTTCTGGTCTTCTCTGATTTCAGTATCTATATATTTTGAAATGCTGTCTGACTCCGACTGCCAGATCAACAATCTAGAATTCGAACGGCAGAAAGTTTAGATCTCAATTCTTTAGCATCTCATTGTTACCGTTGAGTCCTTGACATTTGCTGAATATTTTTTATATCTTTATTTGCCAAAAAAAGCACAAAATAATTTTAAAACTTTTTAAAAATTTACCTGTATTCCTTATTGCATGAGGATCTTTACCATGACAACCATTCACAACGATTAGAAATATTGCTAATAGAATCATTATATTTCCTTAAGTAACTCCATGAGGCTTGTTAGATAAAATCCACTCAAACTGTGAATTAGAAACCATCCGATCTGTAAAATTTAAAAAGTAATAAAATTTATTGAATTGAAATTTTGTTGGGTTGAACACGATTTTAATACATTTTTTGTTAAAAACCAAGTTATCGTCTACAGAAGAACAATTTTGTTTATAAGTTTCAGATTGTCATAATATGAACATCCAGTGAAAGATACTGAGCCAAGGGTTTCTCAGGTAAAGATTAGAGTCATCACTCCGGAAGTTTTTCGGTCGCCATCATGATTTGCTTGACCTGTACGAAATATCCATTTCACAGATGACAATGGATATTTTCCGACTGTCATGAATACAAATCCGTTCCTATACCGATTGTGACCAACATCGATTGTGACTATACCCCGGCTTTGA
>JAULBM010076964.1:0-19678 GCA_032357055.1 Geukensia granosissima | reverse complement strand
ATCAAAAACTCTTTTCATTCTTAGAAGTGTCAAAATTCATACTGAAGTTTTGGTCAAAATTTTTATCAGGAATCTTATGGTTTTTTTATATGAAAATTTAACAGATTTGTTATCTCCCTTTCTTAATACATTTATTATTGCTAGAAAAGTAATTACACTTTGTAAATGGTTGGAAAATAAATTAAGCAATTTGGTATGAATTGCATGAGACCATTTGAATTGCATGAGACCATTTTCCCAAAAAGCAGAAACAACATACGTCCCACAGCAGCCTTTTATTTTACAAAACTGAAGGATATGGAATATATGCCAGAAAAATCCCTCAGTAAGATTTACCACAAAATTAGAATAAAATTATTTGTGTACTGAAGCCTTTCTGGATTACTTTCATAAAACCCCCCTCAAGAAATAAAAATCCATATAGTATCATCCTCAATTGTGAGTATTGTTATTAGATAATAAAGAGTTACTTTGGACAAAGTCCTGAATTCACAAAAAGGCACCCAGAATTAGTGTTAGTCTCTAAGTTATGCTGTAGTTGACAAGATTACAGTGACCAAAATAAAATCATATTCAAACATTGCAGATATTCTCATTGACTGACACAGTTGGATAACAATGAACCATTACCCAATTTCAGTAAACATAATACTTCAACAAGTATAATTTTAATATTCATTGACTGACAACTTGGCACAATAATGAGTTATCTCCCATGTTTATTATGGTTTTATTTTATTCAGTAATTGACAAATAAGGAGAAACATTGAAACATTTTCACTTTTTAGAAAAAAAACTACTACTTCTACAAGTGTAGGTTTTCTTTTTCATTAAATGACAAATGATCAAGGAATTATTTTCAAACAAGTGTTTTTATTAAGTAACATGAAAATTGCCGAATTATCTCCCTTTTAGGAAAACTTTTACTTGTACAAGTGTTTTTTGCATTCAGTAAATGAAAATTTCTTCAAGCATGTTTCCCCTATTCAGGATTTACAAACATGGAAAACATGGAATTATTTTTCCTTTTCGTTCCTTTTTGTACAAATATATCTACCACAGTACATGTATGTGGCTATAAAGTGAGTCATTAACTGAAAAATAAATCTCTTGAAATCATTTCTTGTCCCATCTTCATGAAATTTACATTAATAAAACAAGAAATATCTAAGACTTATTTTTATCCTTTTTGTAAATAGTTTTCTGTTTTGAAGTTTATTAGAAATCACAAGTTAAAAACGAAGTTTATAATTTTTGCCATAAAAATTACTAATAAAGAAAATTATAATTATGATATCAAAACTTTTAATTTTTGTTTAAATGATGTTATCTCTGAAAGAACCACGGCAAATATATTTTAAAATTTTTACATTTCGGGGAATACCACTCCTTGTGAAAAGCTCTAAGGATGTTTGTCATAGCAAATACTGTAGTCAATGATTATTTTTTTTAAATTCTTTGATGCCAAGCATCATTATTTGATTGATTGTTGGTTACCAGAGGTAAATATTTCATGCATATTCAGAGGATTACCACCATAGGAACTCTCAAATTGAAATTGAAAATGGGCATTTTCATCTAACATTTACAACAAATTAACAATTTTTTAATATAAATATAATATATATAAATATAATAGATTTTTACCTATATAGAAGATAAAAATTCAAAAATGATAACAGCTTTCAATCATTTACATAGGATTTTTTTCTTTTGCATGCATGCAGAGAAGGGACCTCTACGTAAAATCTCCCATTGCACATTTCAAATATAGGAAGGCAAATCATTAAAAGCATTTTTTCTCCATTAGTCAAAATAAAGCAATTGATTGTTTATCAATAAATATTTGAAAATTTGAAAACAGTTTTTTTTTAATTTTAGGACAAAATGTCTTTGTGCAAAGTGTCTTACATTCCAACATCCAAATTAAAAAAGAAACTTTTCAAGCAATTCTATCTTAAAATGCTTCATAACAGTTTAAAAGTGAATTTGAATATGAGATACAAAGAGACAAACAGCCAAATTATTTACATGTTAGAAAACTTTATTCAATGAATTTAGACAATAATATACTACTTGCACCTAAGGTGGTAAAATTAATATTTTCAGTATCTACAAATTTCTTTACTACTGAAACACAAAAACTTGAGGTGTTTTAATCAACCATGATTGATTTAAACTTCCACCTTCTTACTGGAACAATACCTATTGTATTATTTAGCAACACCAGTTTAATCTGCAGGAGATTTAACTGGAGTTCATTCATCAATACAGGTAAACTGATAGAGGAGTTGGAGTTCATCTTCAGGAAATGAAGCATGAAATCTGCTGTAAAGGTCTTGTATCAATACTGTATTTTTCTAATTATAAGATAAATGACCAAAATTTGAAGGAAAATTATAATCATCCATTGCAAAAACTGATGAATGGTATAACAGTAAATCAAAGATGTCAAATTTAAAGTAATGACTTGTATAAGTAGATTTTTCATTGCAGGTTATAATAAAACTGACGTATTTAAGTGTCAGAGCTGCAAACTTCCAAAACCGACTTAAACAAGAAGATTCCCTGTCTTAAATATGAAGTGAGTTCAATATCGTAGCTGCTAGGTAATGCTAGCTAAGGATTTTATATTGAACAACAATCTAGACTAACTTCTAGGTAGATCTATGTAGCACAAAAAATCATTGCTAGACTGGCCTAAATTCCAATTCAAAATGGCATCCAAAGATTTTTGAATAAATTATTTAACTTTCAAAGCACAAAAAGTTGATTATGCTGAACATTTTTGTACAATTGATTTTCAATAAGTATTTGATGCATTTTTTGTTTGTTCTGCAAAACATTTATTCACAAATAATTCAAATGAAAGAAAAACTAAATGTAGTGTAGCGTTCAGGATAGCTAGATGTGAAGGGACATGAGGGCTAGGCAGCTATATATGATCTTGAACTCAATCCTGGTATCTAAAAAAATAATAGTTCTGAAAAATTGGAAAATGAAACTGAAATTAAAGAAATCTGGCTGCCATTTCACAAAATGATGCTTAATTAAAATGCATGTTAGGTATTTGAAGAATGAATTAAAAATGTGTAAAAGATAAGCTATGAATAGGAAACCTGAACTGAATCATGAGGCTTTGGGAACAAGAAAAAAATATACCAGTATTATATGAATACCTTTTTATTTTATTTAAAGCATAAAAAGCTAGAAGAGCTATTATTAATTTGTTCTTCTCTAACTGCTAAATGTTGACACAGATTAAATCACAGATAATAAATATGACAAGTAAACATATTTTTCATTCTCTTTTATGTACAATCTATTACTCCAAGTCCCCAAGTCAATATTAACTATAGTCCAAATAAGTCTGATAGGATTCACTGCCAAAGCTTCTTGTTTTACTCAGACTTGATCTAGGCATATATCTTATAAACCTCTTATGTACAGACCTGTAGTCTTTTATCAGAAGAGATTTATTTGTAATTTCCTGTGGAATTACTGATATATTACTACTGATATTGATGGTTGTATATGCACAGTAATCATATTTCAAGAAATTTGTCAATGATGATAGAACTTTTGATTAAATCTGCTTAATACACTGTGACTGCCATCTTTGTATCAAGGGAATGGTCTACTATTGCAGTACCAGGTTTTCTGTAATTGCCATCTTTGTATCTAGGGAAATGACACCAAACTATGGTCTACTATTACAGTACCAGGTTTACTGTAACTGCCATCTTTGTATCCAGGGAAATGACAGCAAACTATGGTCAACTATTACAGTACCAGGTTTACTGTAACTGCCATCTTTGTATCAAGGGAAATGACACCAAACTATGGTCTACTATTACAGTACCAGGTTTACTGTATCTGCCATCTTTGTATCAAGGGAAGTTACAGCAAACTATGGTCTACTATTACAGTTCCAGGTTTTCTGTAACGGCCATCTTTATATCAAGGAAAATGACAGCAAACTATGGTCAACTATTACAGTACCAGGTTTACTGTAACTGCCATCTTTGTATCCAGGGAAATTACAGCAAACTATGATCTACTATGACAGTACCAGGTTCTCTGTAACTAACATCTTTGTATCAAGGGAAATGACAGCAAACTATGGTCTACTATTACAGTACCAGGTTTACTGTAACTGCCATCTTTGTATCAAGGGAAATGACACCAACTTTGGTCTACTATTACTGTACCAGGTTTACTGTAAGTGCCATCTTTGTATCTAGGGAAATGACAGCAAATACAGTACAAGGTTTACTGTTACTGCCATCTTTGTATCCAGGGAAATGACACCAAACTATGGTCTACCATGACAGTACCAGGTTTACAGTAACTGCCATCTTCGACAGCAAACTATAGTCTACTATTACAGTACCAGGTTTACTGTAACTGCCATCTTTGTATCTAAGGAAATGAAACCAAACTATGGTCTACTATTACAGTACCAGGTTTACTGTAACTGCCATCTTCAACAGCAAACTATAGTCTACTATTATGGTACTAAGTTTACTTGTATATAGTTATAACAACATTACATTAAGGATCATGTACATATTTAAAAATAATGTGACATCAGATAAATAATCTTATATTTAGTTGTACATTCAGCAGTGGAAAAAGAACAAAAAATAGCAAAAATTTTGAACTTCAATTTTACCAAAAATATTTAATATAGAAAAGTACCACAAATCTTGAATATCTCTAACACTCATTATCATTTTTTAAAAATCTAATTTCTCTTAGTGACCATCTGGGTGTTTGAGATATCAAGATTTTACTGTATAATACCTTTGTAAATCTCAAATAAAAAATTTCTATACTCTCTCAAAATTAATTTTAAGTTTATATTTTGAAGGTCTGTAAATGTTGATCTCATTCAAGTTGTAATTCTGTTTTTTGTATCAATCTTTCCATAGATGTATAACCCATACATTTGGGGGTTATATGTGAGCAGCAATGGTTTTCTAAAAAATTCTAAAGTCTAAGATTGAACATATTAAGTGTAGAAACTTCAAGGGAAATCTCATTGTGACATCAAAATTAATAATTTAAAATAAAAATTACACTTAAAACATTCTGTGAAATTGACTCATGATTTTGACAAAGAGGTATAAAAATAAAGGTGAAATAAAAATGATAAAGAAAAGCTAAAAGAATGAGAAAGGCCATACAATAGATTTTTAGCAAGGTAAATCATCCTGATGAATATTATCTGCTTGATTTTGTATAAATTGACCATTTCTCTTGATATTAATTGCTTATTTCCATGTTAACAGTATCAGTCTGAAATCTCGGTAAATATCCTGTAATCTATCAGAATAATTCTAAATATTTCTGATCTTGGATACAGTTTTATGTTATCAATGGCTGTCTTACTGCACCCACACATACACTTTATTTACTAAATATAGTAAATAACATTTGCATTTTGGATTGAATAACAATTGAAAAACATTTGTTTAGAAAAAGACTGTTATTTTCTTGGCTATAAAAACAGATATAAAAAGCAACCAAGACATTATTTCATTATCTCCTACACCCATTCCAGAACATCTTAATGACTATTTATATATTTGTTTACTTCTTGGTTTTAGGAGGTCTATCTCTCTAATAATTAATGTTATTTTTAGGAAATTACAAAATTGGCATAATGCTTTATTTTCATTGGTGGTTACCATTGAGTGGTTTTTAATGTCTTACACAGAAAAATTACTGCTCTCATGCAAACAGTCCCTGTTGGAACACTGAAGCATTGGTGTTTCCAGAGTCAGATCCACACTTTTGTAAGGGGGAGGGGGCACTTTTTGTGGACCTCTTGATGCATCAATTTTCTTGATTTCCAAAATTTAAGACCAAACTTTACCCCCAACTTTTGTTCATTTTTGCATATCAAAAAAGGGGGGGCACCCCTGCCCCATTTGATCCATCCCTGGTATCTTATTTGGTGGCATGTTGGTCAGAAAATGAGGTTGGAGTTCTTGAAAATTGGATGACTTGGTGCTGTTGGTTAAACAACAGAATCTTTTGAAGTCAACTGTTTGTTGTACAGCTTGGACCATTTCCTATAGTTAAACAGTGAAGAGTGACTACCGCCATATCTGGAGTCCAAATCAACAATAGACTGGTAAGTCCACATCCGTTAACTGGCTTAGATTGGTTAGCAGACAGAGGCACATAATTCCAGATGTAGTAACAAGCTGGTCAATGCTTCTAATCCTGGTTTGGTTGGGAAATCCGGAATGCAGAACTCATCATGAAGATCCTGGGCAACACATGGCACTTTGGTCAAATAGCCTGCACAACAGCAAATCTTGTTGCGGCAAGGACAACTACATGACTTTGACACACCCATTAATTTTCATGTAATTATTTTACAAGTAAATTGACTAAATGTATAGAAATAAAAGTGGTAAGTCCAAAAATATCCATTTTTTGTCCTAAACTTTTTTGAAAATTTTTATTTGAAGCATTTGTGTTTAACCACATACAATAATGGTTTTAAAAGAGGTGAACATCTAGAACTGTAAATTTGTGAGGGTTGTTTTGCACATCAGTTTAAGTGCTTAAGAGGACACTTTCACATGTCAACCAGAAATGTACATGGAAGATGGATTGATTGAATGAATGAAGCTTAACATACTGTGGCAAATATTTATGCATATTCAGGACAAAAGCATATAAATGAGTGATGATAAATGAACGCGGCTTTGTACTAGACCGACAAGTTGGAGCTAGATTTTTAAGGTGCTAGCTCACAAATGCAAAAGTGTGAAGACATGCTACTTTACCCAGACATATTATTCAGATTCTAAGCCAACCAGTCTTTGCTCTTACTTTTGAATGCTGTGTGTTAAGCCGAGAAGCATCACATACCAATTTTAATGTCTTTGAAAAATAAACAAATAAAAATTTTTCTTTTATGTCTTTGGTTTTACCTGGCCGAGGATTGAACCCACAACGTTCTGCACTTGAGGACATCAGGCTAACCATTATGTCACAGAGGGGATTATACATGCAAGATCATGGATATGGTAATGTTTTAGATCCTCTTCTAATTGTAGGTTTTTAAGGGGATCTAAATATTTGGAAAAATATTAGATCTGTTCCCTGGCTTCAATTTCATTTAACATCTAAAATCCTTTACTTTACATGTAGTTTATCCTCAAATATGGGAAATCTTGTCATTTGATTGGTTGATCTTTTGTTTTAGGAGAAAGGTGAGGAAATCCACCATGTGAGATGTTTTTTTAAAACCTAAGCTAGGTATTTATAAAGAGTACATGTTGTCTGATTAAAATTTGACCTAACGATCTTTTTCCATTTGTTTATTTTCATCTAGGATCTAACTCCTTTCCCTTTAGGGTCGCATTTGAATAACCTTTGTCACGTGCTTATTCTGACTAATAAAATTGTGTCTTATGCTGCCATGACAGAAGATTTTTCAAAGACACAATGGGATTTTTCAAAATACGCACATGACAAAGGTTATACAGACGTGACCCCATACAGACATGTGTTAGAATCTACGGGAAAATAAACAAATAGAAAAAGATCGAGGATCATTTTTTTTAGACTGAGGGTACATGTATTTATCTCCTGCATTTCAAACCCAAGCATGTACATGTTTATACATAGTTAGTTAAAGAGACTACAGGGTCCTCCTTATATTCAAAAAGAAATGTTGTTTATAAACTATCCATTATTGAGTTTAATACTTACTCCTGACACCTTTAACAAGTGTATTTAATAGAACTTGATTAAGATGTGAGATAATAAACTTCTTAAAATAGATCTTAACAGAAACCTATTAATTAACCTAATGTAAAATAAACATGCATGAAATCTATTACATTTAGAAGTCTGTGTTGATTTTAATTTTTAATAGTATCAGAAAATCACATGGTTATAATCATTTAGGTTTCCTGTTCTGAGATGAACATCAATTTCAAACGACTATACCAAGGTATACCAGCCGGCAGCCCTATTTTATTTATTCAGGCACTACACAATACAATACTAAAATTACAGTTGATAAGACAAGGGACACTGAAATGTCTCAGACATCTGTGTAAACAGCTTTGACAACATAAATATGTGGACACACATAGTCTTACTATCAGTACATTTAATGACAGTGTGCTTACAAACCTAATTTAGTCATCTACTCTTAATAATGTATAATCATACCCAATATTGTTGACCTAACATGTATAATTACAGAGAAATGGATCAAAGTATGAAAACTTGACCTTAGTCGAAGCACCATGGAAATAAGGTCGAGGACATCTGCCAGACTGATAGAAGATTTATTCCTTATAATCAATAACTGAAACCAATGTTTTTGATCTACTATGTATAATTACTGAGAAATGGATCTAAGCATGGAAATTTACTAAATCAATGGACCAGGAAAATTAGGTCAAGGACATAAGACATGTCAGACTGACATGTAATGCTGATAATGTATATGCCATATATAGTATTGTTGACCTATCATATGAAGATATACTGAGAAACAGATCAAAGCACGAAAACTTGAAGATGAGTGTGAAATAGTAACTGAATAAAGCAAATTAGGTCAAGAACATATATAGTGTGGTTAGTTAACAATTTCACAAGCTATATGCACACCAAATTTTTTCCTCCAATGTTGAATATTTTTAAGAAATTTGAGCTTTCAAAACCAGCAGCTTTACAGAGCCTGTTAGAGAACTTTCTGGCCAAGTTAACATTCCTTAACTCATATCAGCTCTCAGCTAACATTTCAGAGTAATAAGGGTGTCTTGGGTTTATAATTGCCTGAAAATTGAAAGGATATGCATAAACCTTTATTTAAGAAATAACTCATGGTAGCCATAATTATAGTTAATGATATTAACATGGGCTGGAGTTGTTTTCACATTTATTTTATCCCGAGTGGTAGCGAGGGATAAAATTTTTGAAAACAATGACAGCCCATGTTAAAATAGAAACAAATGATGGCTGCCTGGAATTATTTCAATTCTAATATTGTAAATACATAAATTATAAGAACATAAAATTTGTTTTTAAATATTCTGTTTCGTCATCAGGATTTTTGTGCTAAAAAAATATTGTGAAGTCATAGATCATGCAAGTTATAATTAATTATTATTTTACTAGGAGTAAATCCTATTGACATTTTCAGAACATCATATTAGGATCATCAATAATGAACAATACCTGTATCATATACAACTGGGCAATCCTATATTCATCCACACTCATAGGCAGGGCAATCCTGTATTCCTTAACCAACATGTCTCCTTCTTTATGATTGGTTCATTCAAATTACTATATCCATATGTACCCAGCAATCTGTTTGGTTGTCTTGATATGTAGAATCTACATTATAACTGCAGTTATTTTGGGGTGTTGGGCTTGAATTCTGTAACTCAACTTTCAGTTTTATGGTAAATATCCAAGAGTTTCAATTCATTATGTGATTGTCCTCCCACATATAAAAGTCTTCCTGCCTTTAAGGTAGAAATCTTCCTTCATTGTGTATTTTTACGATTCTGAAAATGAAAAAAAATCTTAAAGTTATGTCACTACAAAAATGAATTACCAAAGTAGATTTTTTTTTCCTTATAGCATAAATTTCTTCACAGAAGATGAGCACATGTTTCACAAAGAACAAGACTCTAATTTTGTCATTATATTAAACAATGTCATATTTAAATTACAATGAATCTATAAAAAAAACAACAAATATCTTCCTAGTAGTACATGAAAAAACAAATGTTACTTGTAACAGAACTGTTACAGAACTAACACATATAACTACATAAATAAGGAAGGTTTATATCAGGATGTACATGTGTATCAATTCAAAAACACAACTGTTATATAAACATTGAAACAAATCCCCCCTTTTGACTTTTTTCCTGTTGGAAGGTGATATTTATGCCTGTCTATAGGGGCCAAACACATACTTATGTATATGTCAATTTTTTGGAGGCATTTTCCTCGTACAAAATCACAAAAATTTTTTGTCTTCAAATTTTGTCTGCTTCCTGCCTCTAATATCTAACAAGGATGTAACTTCAAAATGTTCACAATTTCACCAGCTCTTTTCAAGAGCTCTTACAAGGAAAGAAGTCTGATAGACCTTGTGTAATCAGGAAAACTTTCTAAACTGAATCCTGAATAAACTGGAAACCTGTCTGAATAATACAATGAGTAAACCAGGAATATATCTACCCCGGTAAACCAAACCCTGAGAAAAAAAGGAACCTGTCAAGACCAAGCATTGAGTAAACAAGGAACCGGTCTAAGCCCAACTCTGAGAAAACAAAGAACCTGTCTAAACCAAATCCTGAGTGAACAAGGAATCTGTCTAAACCAAACAGTTAATAAATCAGCAATATGTCTGGACCAAACAGTGAGTAACCAAGGAACCTGGCTAAACCGAACATTGAGTAAACAAAGAACCTGTATAAACCAAACAGTGAGTAAACAAGGAACCTGTATAAACCAAACAGTGAGTAACAAGGAACCTGTCAATACCAAACAGTTAATATACCAGGAATATGTCTAAACCAAACCCTGAGTGAACAAGGAATATGTCTATTGACATTGACATACTTCCAAAAGCTCTCATTGAGAGGAATAAAATGAAAAAAAACATCAAAATCGGATGAAAAATAAAAAATTCTTGTCTCCTGCAAAATCACATTTTTTAAACACTTTGACCCCTTTAAAAAAAACGGTAAACTTTGCAAAAACATTGCTTGGAGTAACTTTTGTTGCATTTTTCAAAAGGAATCATTTGGAAAAAAACCCATCAAAATCGAACAAGAAATAAAAAAGTTTCAAAAATTTGGGCGTGGCCATTTTTGGACCCCCTATATCTCAATAACAGTAATAGATAGGTCATGACGCTTATGGCCTATTTTGTTGAATTTTTCATGAATAATACAATGAAAAAAAAACCCATCAAAATTTGACAAAAAATAAAAAACTTACATTTGAAAATTGAAAAATCCCCTTTTGGACCCTCCTTAAAAAACAGTCGTGGCTAGATCACCCAAAATTAATGTCAATCTGTATTTTATATAGAGTATCATTGTGTTAAAATTTGAAATGGATCCAAATAATAGAACTAAAGTTATTAAAGGAAACCTAACTGTCTACGGACGACTACGCCGACATGCCCATAACAATACAACCACAAAATTTTTGCAGTAGTATAAAAATTTCTGGCTATGGGCATGTGCATTTCCTGCAAGGTTCTAAAATTGCAGTAAAAAACTGAGCTGGAGCAGAAATCATTGAAAATTGAAAGAATGAAAACTATGATTTTAAGAGAGGACAAACTGAAGATAATCTCTCCAACACTCCGTTCCAATAATCATGATAATACTATACTGAACCAAGGAATTATCAAATGGACAATAAACACCAACTTCTTATAAGGCAAATTAACATGATCATCATATCTATGGGAGGTAACGCTTGGATTGCAGATTCAAAATAAGTGTTATAGTTTACAAATTTATATTCCCATGCACATGACACAGGACCCAGAATACAGCAACATATATACCCCTTACATATGACATAAGGCTACCAATAATATGACATATTATAACCCAAAATATGGCCATACACCCCCCTACACAAAAAGATATAAATACAGCAACAAACCCCACACATATGTGACTGCTATACCGCAACAGACCCTAACACACAGGGTCATAGCCCAAAATGTCTAAAAGTAAATTTTGCCAATCCAAAACATCTAATGACAAACTGACAGTACATTTGAGTGTAATTCAAAAAATGTCTAAAAACTTTTTTGATATAAATTAAAGTTTTGATAATTGTAGAAAATACAAACAATATAGAAAATGTATACAATTTATTACTTTAATTTACTTTTTACAAAGATTTTTTCCAAGTGTTTTGTTTCAACACTTATATGACTTTAAAATTATTTGTTTCCACACCGATTTCCCTTTGTCCATGTTTTCAGACATATTTAATTATTGCAAAACAATTCATTCCTAGTTGGTCTACTCCCATTTGGTCTACTCACAGTTTGTCTACCATTGTCTACTGTGAAAATAAATGTTACTCCCATTTGGTCTACTTTGAAAAAAATCTTTATTTTTTTAAATAAGATATGAAATGATTTTTTAACTATATGTTTATCTATTAATATTTTGGTATTTTTAGGTGTAAAAATTAATTTCCTATTGGAAACCATACTTTTGAGTTCATATGAAACAGCTTCATATCTTCAGACTTGAAAATTTCCGTTGTTTGTATGCAGTTCCACAACATAACAATAAGAAGTTGATAATAATTGATAATTGTTATGATTTTATGGTTTAAGTTCTGAATACCTACTATTAATTGTTTATTTTGAAATTAGAAAGAGTGCAACTTACATACTGATAATTATTTTGATGTTCATTTTAACAACTGTTTACAGAACAATTCTTTTAATAAATGCATGTAATTGATGGAAATTCCTGAGAGCAAATTTACAAAAACAGCCAGAAAAATAACTTCAAATATATTTTTCATCCAAAATGATTTTAAAAAATTACATAATTTGAAATAAATTTCTATTCTATTCTTCTCTTTGTGGAAGCCCTAATGTTATCAGCATAGACCAAATGCCTTAATGGGAACAATATATTTTTTACAGTAGACGAAATGGGAGTAGACCAACTGGGAATGGTCAAATAGTAGACGAACTGGGAGTAGATCAAATGGGAGTGGACCAACTGGGATGTTACCTGCAAAACAAAATTGTGTCAATTCAGAAGACCAAATGAAAACCTTATAAAAACAAACAAATTGTAATGGTAAACCGTTTTTTGCTAAAATGATAAAAAAATATAAATAAAAATCATTTTTCAATAAATATTATAATTTGTTTCTTCTATATGAATAATAAAATGGCATTTTCCCTGAAAGCACATTAAATAACTGTTATTATATTATTCCAAAAAACAACTAATGTGATATTTTTTATATGTAGACTCAATGCCCACTATAGTATACTCAGTCTCTTTTGTTGTGTGTTGGAGATTTGAATGTGTTTAGTCACCAGTAAATAGTCATCGGAAAAGTAATAGTCTTTGATACTATTTACTGGCAAATTCAAATCAATGGAAAAACAGTAATTTTATCTTGATAGGGGGCGTAGCCCCCATATATGCTAAGAAACATCAAAATACTAGGAGTAATTTTTCTTTCCACATCCGTTTTGAGCGAGCGCGCAAGCGCGCTTCCACTTCCTTTTTCTCATGGGGCCCGATTTTAAATCATAAAAGATTAGAATCAGAATCAGAATTTTTATTGGTTTAAAATCCAAACAGTAGGATTGATACCAAAATTAGACATAATCATAAGATTATGAAATATATTTTTTAAATTTTGTTATAAATAGAAACTGAAAAATTTGAAACGAAAAAAAGAAATATTTTTTTTTTGAAAATAGACCCTTTTACTGATGCTGCGTTCCTGCTTTTGACGCTTGCGTGACAGCATCTTCCGGGTGTACGAAAGTCGACGACACAATAGTTCTGACGTCATATTTGATTGTCCGCCAACGTCATTTTTCCGGAAAAATATGTAATTTTCCACCCAAAGTAACAGGAACGCAGTTACAGTAAAAGGGTCTATTAAGTCTTTAAATCATGTTTTAAAATGAGTGGATTCTATAGGAAATTATAGTTTCATTTAAATTTTTGTCTATATTCTTAGTTTGGTGTACATGTATTTTACATATGCATGTACTCCTTGTATTGAAACGTTTCAACGACATATGTCAATTCTATTTATATATACACTTTGAGATTTTTAAATCGACTTTCCGAAGATAAACGAAAATTCCCACTATCTTGCGATTATCCAATCGGTATAGATTTAGTTTCACTATCGCATTTTCAGAAAACCAATTAGGAGGTCACTTGAAAGGAATGAAAATACACGTATTTCTGGTGTGGTTTACTTGTAGCTTCGGTAAGTAGCAAAACATAAACTTATTTTCATTTAATTTCTTCAACATAATTAATATTAGCTGTCCCTGCCTGTCAGTGTTTTTTGTGCTTTTTGGCTGTTATTGGATATATGACGTCCTATGTTTCGGTTCTAATTAATGCTACTGATGAGATATTATCTTTGAAATGTACATGTTTATTGAGACAGATCTAGACTTTTGGAAAAGGGGGCCCACTTTTTGTGGACCTCTTAATTCATTAATTTCCTCTATTTCTAAAGGAGATTTAAGACCAAAATTGACCCCAAACTAGTCCTTTTTAACCATTTTTGCGTTTCAAATGCCCTCCCCTTGCCCCCCTCCTTGGATCCACCACTGGTATATAGTATCAATGAGTACTCTTTATCCAACACCAACCGATATAAACCTGTCAAATCACCCTTTCAAGTCGTGCATGTAATGAATTTACTTCTACTTTCACTTTAGATGTTCGTTATGGTTTTGTTATGTGTCATTTTGTTATGATCTCATTTTATAATCTAATTACTTTTATATTTCAGAACAGGAAAGTAAACAACAACAGGCTATAGACTGATATGGCTGAAGGTCAAAGGTAAATTGTAATGGGGGATAATATTAGGGTATCTTTTAGTTGTATAAATAGTCAGCGATTTATTTTCTTGAATGTTAAATTAACACACGATGTGTTGATTGACTGGGCCCCGACTATGTATATACTTATACATAGTCGGGGCCCAGTCAATCAACACATCGTGTGTTACCTATCTACATAGTCGGGGCCCAGTCAATCAACACATCGTGTGTTACCGGTCCCTGTGTGTTAAATGAAATTATCGTGTAAGATGACAAGAGTCCCCTTTGATAGAATAAAAAATGTCCTTTTTTACAGGAAAAGAAACAAAATACTAAGTGACGAAAAAGTAAATATCGGATCTATGGGTAGAACGACTGTCGGACCACAGGTACTCGTTGACAGGACTAACTATGGTGGTTTATATGGGGGATGACCCCCCCCCTTTCAAAAAAAAAATTCGATTTTTTTAATTTATTGCTTCAAACATATCCGAATATTATCATCAATCATTAGTTTCTATTAAACGATGGTTATTTGTTACTTGGGGCCTTTTACAGCTTATGGTCATGGACTCCGGTTCTTTAATGAAGTTGTAGAAGTTTAAAATCGACTGTCTTTAGTTGATGAATGTCTTATGGACAATCATGCCACATCTCCTATTTTTACTTTTACAATAAATAAATAATGCGAGTTTGTGACAAGAGCCAAAAAAAAAAAATTATCAAATTCGCCCACTTTTGTTTACATGGCAACAACAGCCATTTTTTGATAGACCAGTTGAGTTCAAATATCATATGCATATGAATTTTTAAAACAGTATTAGGAAAAAGATTGTTTTCCCCCAAAATCCCTAACTAGCTTAGACACCATGTGCACAGCTTTTCGGAAAATTATGTCTCCCTAAAGTTAGTATAAACATCCACATTTAAATTAATTGAAATTTGTTACAATTTTGAGAATAGAAAGACAAATTTATGAATTGAAGTTGATGCCAGGAATAATCCTTTAGTTCTATAAAGATCTGCTGGGCAGGTATCGAAAAAAAAAAAAATCAATTGAAGTTATTCATTTTCTAACTGATTCCATGGCAACAGCGGCATTTTGAATTTTTTTTATTGAACTGCACTTCTAAAAATGTCATTGATCCCGTTACCATAAAGTTAATAAAACATTTACTCATTATATATAAAATTCGGTTTGGTTTAAGCAGACTTTTTAAATCAATTTTCTACAAGTGAGGCCAGACTTTGAAATGATAAAGATTCAATTTTTAAAGTCTGACAGCACCTTTAGTAAATGAATTTTAAACGGATATATCATGTTTTGGAGAGATATTTGCAAAAAATACAAGTCCAGTGACGAAAAATTCCGAGCCGAAGGCGAGACTTGTATTTTTCGCAAATATCCCGACACAACATGATATATTTGTTTAATTCTACCGAATGTTCAAATTCTTTCAAAACGCACTTCTGACTAAGGTTTTTAAGTGTTTGTATGGCTGGGTATTTTTGGCAAATAACACGCTAGTTGTAATCAACGTTGTATTTTTTTAATATAACGTTTCTCGACCAATAAAAAAAAATGCATTTTTACATAACACACAGAATAAATATAAAGCCTTTGGGATATATGTGTCACACAAACTAACATCAATTCATTAAAGTTGAAATCTATTTTTCCAATAAATCTTTTGACAAATTGTAGACCGATAAAAACATGTTAAATTTAAAATCAACGATTATTTTATGTATGAATAAACCAATATAAAATTTCACCTGCTTGTTTAACTAATGATTTTCTGAAAAAAATTGTGTGTTTATTTAACTCAGTAACAACAAAACCTACCAGCACTCTGATGCAAAACAAAGAAAAACACAAATGTTGCCTAAGTCTTAAGAGCATTATTATGAAAATTAAAAGATATAGGGTAACTGCCAGAGACTGCATTCGAACCACAAATCTAGAGGTTTCCAGAAGGCTTTCAAAAAGGATGGAATACCACTCCTTGTAAAAATCTCTTTATCGCCCCGAATAAAAAAAACGTGCATGCGTAAAATAATTCTGCAATACCTGAATTTTATCAAAAATGTACGTGTGACAAAACATTAATCACAGCGACAAACCTATGTCCACAATTCCTGACTTGGAACAGGTACATGAGACATGTGGTTAAACTAGCTTAGTGGTCAAAGGAAAAAAATCAAAGAAAACAAACGCAGTAACCGGCTTATAAAAAAATCAAAGAGACAGTCACCCAATTCCAATTCGACTAGATAGTACACTAATTACAATAAATATAAAAACAAAAAAACATGCAAAAGAAAATACTTCTTCAATGAATGCCCGCAGTTACTGAAAGCAAGCTCATGGTGAGATTCCTGATGATAAAACGTTAAGCCTCTCAACACGAGATGTAAGTAAACACAGTATGTCTGACAGTTTAATACTGTGTTGTTGATGCAATGCCAAATTTATTAATATTTGTGTAAGGATGCGATCAGTTTATTAATATACATGTATGTACCAACAAAAACCAGTTTTGAATGTCTTGAATACAACGTCGACTTTGTACCCCTTTTGGATAAGTTTATTATATTATTTGACTTATACATTTTTTATCTTTTTGGGGTGAACTAGAGCTTTCTACAAGGAATGGTACTCCACTCTTGTTGAAGGCCTTATGGAGACCTTTGTAAATTCTTCGTTTTTCTCTTTCTTGGAGTGTGGTCTCTCTGACATTTACCGTATATCTTTTCATTTTCATATCTTATACCGGTTTCTAAGGTTTGGTATTTTGGCATTTATTTCAGATTAGGGGAAGAATTGAATGCTCAAAAACATGTTTTTACCTTTTAAATAATTTATGTGGCTGTCCCATGGACTGGAATATATGGTCCGGTGTTGGCGTCTTTAGACAATTTAGCACGAAAACCTTTTTCAACGGGTTTTAGGATGTTCGCTGCTTCAGCCCTTTTGGTCAGATTTTCGAACTCCTCTGGTTTTATCCATTTCTTAGCATTAATATTTTTCCCACTGATCCCACTTTTTTTTCACAATTTCATTTAATTCACTTAAAAGTGCCATTTAAGAAGTTTTTGTGAAATTCTTTTATTTCTTCTAGGCCAACTAGGGTTTTAATTGCCAAACTTATTAATGCAAAACCTATGGAAATCAAGAGAAACCCTATTTCCCGCCAAATTTTTAAACGCTTATATCTTAAATACGAGCACACTGTCCCTTGACTTTTTTCAGCTTATTTTGTTGCAACATTAATATTCTTAAAAGCTATCGCAGTTATTTGAAAACCTTGTTATTTTCAATCAGAGTAGCGAACATCCTTAACATGTTCCGCGAGATTCAATTCCGTTGAATGAAGTTCACGTCAAGAGAAGGTCCGTTAACAGAGTAGTGTACGGGTCTGTACAAGAAAAATGAGTAAAATGCAACAGAAAAAGCAATTCGCCAAACGGGCAGACAGAAATCGTTAAGTCGGAAGACAGACAAGACCATGGCCAACAAATTAAAAAGAAAGACAAACATAGAACTCACAACACTGCACTGAAAGCTAAAGCTGGAGTTACACGAACCCTACAATAACCAGGAGTTCCGGTGCTCGGGAAGGGTAGGCATTTCCTGCTTCACTAGTGGCACCGTCGTGTTATTCAGTCGACAAAGCCGTTGTATGGTCACAATCGATGTTAGTCACAACCGGTATAGGAACGGATTTGTTTTCATGACAGTGGGAAGATATCCATTGTAATTTGTGAAATGGACATTTCGTACCAGTTAACTAAATCATGAGTGCTACCAAAAAATGATGTTTATAATTTTTCCCTGAGAAACCCTTGTATCAGTAGCTTTCTTGTCAGCTGCAACCCTCTATCAATAAAATCCTGATAGGAAGCACAAGCCCTGGAGTAAAGTATCAACTGAGAAGTATACATTTCGTATGTAGGTGCGGCTGGAATGTTGCTGGACAAAAACGGAAAGTTTACAATCGGAAAATCAAAGTCATCTCTCGTCGTAAAGTTTTGTTCATAACCCGACCTTACTGTCAATTTCTAGGTGTGAAGCAGAGCTTTCTGTTTCTGTAGTATCTTTGATTTCAAACTCATTTGGATAGATGCGGTCAACATAGTCACCAAATTTAAAGTTATTCAGTGAAATGACATCATCTATATAGCGGAAGGTGAAACCAAAATATTGTGCCAACTTTTTCTCTTTTCCCTGTAAAAAAAGTCTGTATGAAGGCAACTTCATGCGAATAAAGGAATAAATCGGCGAGGAGGGGTGCATGGATGGTTCCTATTGTAAAGCCGACAATCTGTTGTAACAGACGTCCGCCAAACATTTCAATAATTTTGTCAATCAAGAAATCTAGCATTCCGCAAATGTCATCTTCAGACTACTTTTTGTTAGACTCAGAGGGGTTAATAACAATATTAGGTTTATTCCTCCCTAGAACCAAATATTTTACCTGCAATTGCCATATTTTTTTTTAAAAGAGGTGAATTAACGCTCGTAATTTTTCTTAGTGGTGTAAAAATTAAATGTTTTGATGCTATTGCAAGAGGAAAGTTACCTTCATTTGAGGCATCCTAACAGATCTTTGGAATTTTTTAGAATCTTCATTTGATTCACGCCATTTAAACAGTCATTTAAATAATGGATATTTCAAATAAACTGCATCATTTAAAGTTTTATATATTATATTATGTAAATATATATATCCGTCAAAATGGTTGTTATTGAAGAATGAACCTAAACAATGTTTTTGAAAAATAAACGCATTTTATCTGAACAAAAGCTAAAAGGCGTGAAACTACCATACAATAAAAGCACGCCTACAATAAATGTAAATGTTTAATTCGGATTATATTAATGACGCCATGAACCAAAGCAAGATTGGTTTCTAGCGCGACATCAAAGTAAAGTGCAGAGCCAATCATAAACATTTATTTATTTTGTTGGTAAATATAGTATTACTAACTGGCTGTTTCTGTATTGGCCCTAGTATAGATTCGAGGTTAGCAGTATTGGCCCGAGGCCCGCAAGGGACGAGGGCCCAATACTTCTGACCGAGAATCTAT
>JAULBM010076855.1:0-19680 GCA_032357055.1 Geukensia granosissima | reverse complement strand
CAGTCGGAAGATATCCATTGTCATCTGTGAAATGGATATTTCGTACCGGTCAACCAAATCATGATGGCGACCGAAAAGGGCATTCAGGCGTTCTTTTAAAAGCGATGCCCGAAAATTTACATAATATTATATTAAAAGCCTTCTGGTAGAAATATTCGGTCGACCAATTAAAAGTATGCAAACGCAAAGTACACAGGTGCGAATATTTGAGAGGTCGCACAGGATAAACAGAAGGTAATCCAAGAGAGGATGGACAATCGAGACTAAAACAAAATAAAAGGAACACTACTAAAACCCTTAACAACAACACATACAGAAACATGGTGGACCTCCCAGAATGGTAGAAATTTACTCTTGAAGGATAAGGAGTTTCCGCCTCTTTAAAGACATCAACTATATTATCCATTTTCAAATCTAAAGATTATCAAGAAGTATAAAGGAATTGTAAAACCTGTGTTAAATAAAAACTGTAAATATTAATATTAATCGCGAAGCATGTTCTAGAAAAATGAGCAGGAAATAGTAGCCACTTTAGATGAAATGATTTGTCTGCGAAATATTAATCCGGTGGACAAGATCATGGTGCTGACATCCAAGGAACAACAGTTACATTGATAAACTTGTAAGATAGGTTATCTTTATATTAACTTTAAATTTTGTCTTCTTTGATATCAACATTGACTCTCTGCAAAATAATTGACATTTAAACTAATTTCAGTCGTTTGAGAAAAAATTGTCCTACATGCTTTCAAAAATTTTATTGTTTAGGAAGTTTAAAAAAATCTTGTTTTCTTTGCATAAAAATGATTTTTTAAAATTATATTGATGATATTTTTAATCCAGTCGTGTCAGCTTTGTTAGTATTTTAATATAGCTGTCAGTCACAGCGAGTAACTCAGCGAGGTCGGTCTGTACATCTTGTTGTCTCTTGTTTAATTTTTCGTTCTTTTATTTGTATTATGTGTCTATTTCAGAAGTTGAATCTTGTGCCGATGGCCTTTTTAAAGTTTGAATATTATGTCATTTATTTCCCACCACTGTCCCAGGTTATGGGGAGGGTTGAGTTCTCAAAAAATGTTAAATCTCGCCACATAGTTTATATGCCTGTCCCAAGTCAGGAACTTGTAATACAGTGGATGTAGTTGTTTTAATGTTTAAATATAACTAGTGTTACCTTGTATACTTATCTGGCCAATAGTTACTGCATTTTAGTATCCTCACATTTTCTTTTGGGGGGCTTTTACAGGTTGTCGTAAGGTGTGGGCATGACATGTATCCATTATTGAAGGCCTTAGCACAACCAGTAGATGTCTGTAATTTACACGTTTTGGATGGCTGTCTCATAGAAAAATATACAATACTGTTTTATAACATATGCTTGTTGGATTAGGTTTTTTGCGTAAAATATACCAAAGATATTCCATTGTTAACAAATGATGTCTAATAACTAGCATTAAAATAAAAAATATTGATTTGTTACATTCTTAACTGTATTTCCATAATATGAATTAAAACATGTTTTCAAAATTTCCCATTTAATTGGGTTTAAGTTGAATAAAAGGTATGGAATTTCTGACCTAAAACATGAAACTCATTGTAAGTCTTTGCTTTTTGTTTCGAAGTACCAAGTGAAGTAACGCAATAATTTTCAATCAGATTCAACATATTTCTACGGAACTATAAGTCTTAAATAGAAATATTGTCTTGATATTGACGGAATGTATAAATCGTATAGGTCTGTTTAAAATTCAATAGATTATCCACAAATACAATGTTCTAAGTAGTTGTAGTCTACCGTTAATGATGGAGTATTGATTTCTGGAGACAAATATAAATTATATGTTAAATATGCCTTCGTAGTTTAAATCATATCTGACGGATCACCTGCAGCCAGGAAATTATTCTTATTATGTTTTTCAACGTGGATTGATGGATGGATCA
Organism: Geukensia granosissima; assembly: GCA_032357055.1. Taxonomy (NCBI): domain Eukaryota; kingdom Metazoa; phylum Mollusca; class Bivalvia; order Mytilida; family Mytilidae; genus Geukensia; species Geukensia granosissima. Next base: position 17,739 of record JAULBM010076855.1, on the reverse strand, counting down.
ACAAGGTAAATTAAATTAATTTTGTTTACTTTTGATGATGTACAAGTCTTGCATTATAATTTGTGTACATTTATAATCAAATAATATTCATACGATATAAAATAGAGATGTAGCATGAATGTCCATGTTAACTTTAACCATGTAGATATTGTCATTTTATTTACATTCACCATAAGTGTAAATACATATTTTCATTTTTCCTTTTTTATGAAATATAATGTTCAATTTCTATTTGAAAATGTATTTTTAGGTAATAGCATCAACTTTTTTTTAAACCAATTTCGAATACTTTGAAAAGACGTGCTGTTTGAAGAGAACGTAGTTGAAAAAGCGGTCAAAGATACTGAAGGGACCAACAAAATTTATCAGCCATCAGACATACAATTTTAGTTATTGTCAAATCTCCATTGATTTGCAGTTTTGAGTAACCCCCCCTGGGTATCATGGAACTTTTTAAAGAATGAGTCCAAGTTATGACTTAAATCATCACGAGGAATAACGACTAAATTATAGCTCTTGTCTGGTTAATTCTTTTGAACTTTTAGGAATTGTATGATTCTGAAAAGTATCATTTAACAAAACCTCTTGCAAAATTACTACTTAGTTTTTTTTAGCTTTGCGATGGCTTTTTAAAAATGCACCCTAGAATGTTAAGACATTCAATCAGTTTTAAAATACCCAATTGAACACACGAAAGAAACGATATAATTGCCGAAAAAATAAATTGCTGAGTTTGCTAGATTTCTTGATTGACAACATTTTTGTAAAGTTTGAAGGACTTGTGTTTCAACAAACTGTCGACATTTCAATGGGGGAAATTTCTGTAACCCTTCTCACCGATTTGTTCCTTTATTCGTTTGAAACTGACTTCATGCAGATCCTTCTGCAGAGAAAAGTGAAAAAGTTGCCTGAATATTTAATAAAATTTGGTGACCATGTTGACCGCATCTATCCCATTGAACTTGAAATCAAAGATTCTACTGGAACAGAAAGGTCTGCTTCATACCTAGGCTTACATCTAGAAATTGACAATAAGGGCGAGTTATGAACAAAACTTACAAAAAGATACTAGATGACTTTGATTTTCATATTATGACTTTTTGTTCATATCTAGCAACATTAAAGCTTCACCGGCGTACGGAGTGTATATTTCTCAGTTGATACGCTACTCCTGCTTCCTATCAGGATTTTACTTATAGATGGTTGCAGCCGAAAAGAAAGCTACCGAGCCAGGGTTTCTCAGGGAAAGATTAGAGTCATCACTTCGGAAATTTGTCGGTCGCCATCATGATTTGATTGACAATGACAATGGATATATTCCCACTGTCGTGACTACAAATTCGTTCCTATACCGGTTGTGACTAAAATCGATTTTGACTATCCATCGGTTTTGTCTATTGAGTAACACGACGGGTGCCACTAGTGTTGCTCTCCTTCCGGAACATCTGAACTCGCCTGGTTTTTGCATGGTTCGTGTTACTCCAGATTTAGTTTTCAGTGTAGTGTTGTGTGTTCTATGTTTGTCTTTTCATTTGTTGTCCATGGTCTTGTCTATGTTCTAACGTAAGGATTTCTGTCTGCCCCTTTGTTATCTTCGAACTCATTTTGGTACTTTAAGTAAATACACGTTTTAATATGTTCTAGAATGAAAAGTTGCCTAAAGAGACAATTAACAGTTTGCATAGCCCAAGTCCTTCTGAAACCCGAAAATATCCCAACTGTTACACAAAAATCAATATTATAACAAAAGGTCAGAACTGACAAACCACCGGAAATAAAATTAAGTCTGAAAAGATAGTGTTTTGGTTAAATGCTCAAAGATATAAACGAGATAAAATCAGGAGAATGGAGGGTGAAATTATTCAATTTAGTTTTAAAACATTGTTACCGTTTCCCGCTTCTATACTGAACCGTACCACGACAAAGCAACCGAAAAAAAACTACGTTTAAGTACAGACGGAAATATAATAATCTTTCTTATTGTAACTTCTCACATTCCAACTTTCCCTTGGTAATATGTCACCTTGTAGTCTAGACATCATGGTAATCTCCTCTTGATAGTATTAATTGTTTTGAAAAATATTTCCTTTAGTTAGAGCTTTGGTTGCATTTACGTATGTTACAAGTTTGTTACTTATGTTACTGACATGTTGGAGAGTGATTTCTAAATCACATCTCTATTTTACTTTTAACATATTGGGCCAAATATTTTTTTAAAACTTCCAACCTTAATTTCTGGATGATTTACACTTATTGTAATATATTACATAATAAGCGTAGATTCCGGTTCCATTTAACAGTGATTTCTGTAGGCCAAACAAAACAGCTATTGTCCTGGAACCTTTTTAGTGTCTTTCATTTTAGTAAAACAGGTTAAAAAATTTACATCATTTTCAAATAATTAGTATAAATATGATCCAGAAATTGGTTTTTGTTAATTGTCTTGTTATGCTTTTATTAAAAACCTATATAAAGACAATTTATAGATATCAATTCAGAAAGCATGGAAACAATTTCCGATAGTCTTAGAATTCAAACGACTGGAAAGTAATAATTTCGATAGTCTTAGAATTCTAACGACTGGAAAGTGATAATTTCGATAGTCTTAGAATTCTAACGACTGGAAAGAGATATATGAAAATTTCGATGTCATCCAATCAAAATTAACGTTACAAGAATGTAGGCTTGTTGTTCGAACTTTCTATCTTTATGACAACGTTTAAATCAGTAAAATAATATGTGTATTGATTAGTAGTTGGATTTGTAATTACGTGCTGTTCCAGCTGACAAAGCTCCTAAAACATTAACGCAACATAAAGAAGGTTTTATTCCTTATATTGTACATGAAAGATGACCTTCCTATTGGATCTGCTGTCCTTTTTGGTTTTTTTATATGAGAACTTCATTTGACAATGTATGGATCTCGGCTCTTCTATGTTTTGAATCTAATGCCACTGCTGAGAGGTTTCTCCATGATATGCTCATATAGCATATCAAAGTTTACCATACTTATTCTTCATTGGTAAACTTATAAGGTGTTCTAACAGACTGTCCTCGGCACATGCCCCAGTGAAAAATGCATATGGGTTTTTTTTTTGTTATTACACCTCAGTACAAGTCTCAACGATAAACGCATGTTGTTTGTAATTACACTTTGGTACATTTCCCAGAAATAAATGCATATGTTTCTTTTTTGACATTAAAGTTCAGTACCCTTTTTTGACATACACGAAACATATGGCACGATACTATTGAAGCAGGTGCTTCTTATCCTTCAAGAAGCTTTGGATCCGAAGGGAGTTCCTGTAATCTTTCATATAATCTCAACATGGTTCACTCTCCTCTATATCCAAATTTTATATTTGATTATTTTTGAAGAATTATTTGCCTCCAACATGGATGGACGATCTCTCTCAGATGATACGGTACTAAAGGGTATGTTTTATAGACAGAGGTTTTTATGCTGACAAGAAAGTTACTGAATAAACGAGATTTTCTTGTGAAAAAATATCTTGATTTTTTGCGAACGCAACCCTGCTTTGATTGACAGTTGAGAAATATCCACTTTACAACGGAAACTAGATGTTTTTTTATTGTCGTAACGATTCCTTTTCTTTATCGGTTGCGACTCCACTGGCTTTGACTATCGAGTAACAAGACGAGTTCTGCTAGGTGATCATGATATGCTTATACTTCTGACGCACCAGACTTCGTCTGCGTTTTCTTAATTTTCGTTTTACTTAATTTATTGATTTATGTCGTGTTTTTTTTTGTACTAGTTGTTTTATTTTGTTCTTTTTATTGTTAGTGTCTGTCCTCTAGCGATTTTCTTCTGCCCCTTTGGTATCTTAAAATTATTTTATCAAAACATAACGAAGGTTCGAAATACATATATGTAGTAATGTCTTACATGTAAGTTTAAACAGGATAATTATATCATTAATAGCAGGGTGCATCGTTCATTGGGCTCCCACATGTGTGTCAATTAGGGAAAAGGCGCTTCTGACTTTTATGGAGAAATTGGAATTCACCTAGGGGTTGCATGAAGCTTAGTATTTAGAATTTTCTGTAAAGTTTTGTGTGCTGATGTTTTACACGGTGATGTCTGTTGTGTATGTTTCACAGAGTTTATCTGTCACTTCACTATCTTTCAGCTCTTTTCAAGATTTCACTATAAATGATTATTTAAAGAAGTGGAAAAGGTGAAAAGAGAAAATGAACCTGAATTTTTCAGAAAAAAGTGTTATAACTTTTAAACAAATAGTACTTTGTTTATCTCGTTGTCATCCACTTTAGGAATACCAAAATAAAGTAATAAAATTTAAGACAAGAAATAGAGAGGTCGAGCATTCAATGTACAATGTAGATGACATTTATATTTGAATTACCTTTAAACCGGTCAACACCTTGAAATGGAAAAGACTAATATAATTAAATGATAAAGTCAATATTTATTGGTAATCGTACGCTTCCAAAAGTAAATATTTAAATGTCTCTTACGGTCGTTAACAAATTTATTAATATAATTATACTCTTAACTAGATTTCAATTGTGATTTTTATTAGATGACAAAAATTATAAATCTAAAGAAATCTACTTAAAACATTAATAGATTAAAGTACTACCATCATTGAACATGAAATTAAACTTACACGAAATTATTACTCAAAATCAAAGTTTAAAAGAGAGATGAAATTGAACGACACTAATACACAAGGTCAACTTACGAGTATTACATTACACGTACTTGTATGACGACATTGGTGTTTGAGATATCTTGCAAGTAAATGTGGGTGTATGTGATTTGTACTCTTTACCGAACAAAGCCGACTAAACCTTTTAAATTTCTGCTTTTTAGAAACAAACTCGAATCATACACAACATTGCATTGGTAAGAGTGCATTTTATTCGAACATCACCTTTTCATATATCAACTGAACGTTCAAGATGTTTGTACTTATTTTAATTTGATAATAATAAGACTTAAAAACGATTGTTTTATTTTGTAAGGTATTGGTAAACACAACAAAAAGTCTGAATTGATCAATGTGCTCATTTCTGGAATATAAGAAATTTAACATTTGGCAAGACGGATTTTTACGGATTTGTCATAGGTTTTATGCACTTGCCGAATCTGAACACAAGAAGAAATAAAAAGGATTCCAGAATATCTTCTCAAATGGCTTCTTCAGAGGTGTTTAAAAAAGTTCGAAAAAGTGTAATTTGGCAAAAGAAAAATAAAAGGCTCGTGGATAAAGCATTTGAGCCTTGTGTTTTCGTTTATCCTTTAGTTTGTTTCAAATTTGTCTTGTCTGCTTGAACTCGCACATGGATATTCTACACTGGACTTTGAAACTGATAAAACACTGACTGCAAATGTTAGTATACTAAAAGCAAACAATATATCAATACTGTCTCTTTCCGTGGAATTTAAACCTTTGACATTTTAATTTTTTGTGTTTTCAACTATTTGTAAAGTCTTTTACTATGCCGAAAATTCTCTGTTTTTTATAATAGACCAAGAAGAATTCGTTTCAAACCAACCTCTTATACAAAGAAGTATTTACCTGAACAGAAAGTAATACAAGAAAAATTTAAAGACGAGTTTGACGATGTCTGGGATTCAGATTATTCTTCATCAGACTCTACTTCGTCTGGAGGTAGGCAAAATACAAAATATATTTCTATAAGGAAAAAAAACCAGAGTTATTTATATGCTTATCCATGTGCCCATATGACAAAAAATAGTAAGGGTAATATACATTAAACTAAAGTGAAACTATTTAATACTCATGTGTTTCTTGTTTAAAATAATTGTTAATGTTCCTGCCATAATATGCCATAATATGCTGTGAGCAGGTACAATTTAGTTTGTTAGAATTTATTGGAAAGTCTGAATTGTCCTGTCTTTTGGAAATAAATTTCTGGATTTTTGGTAGATGCCTCTTTACCACAGTTTCACTCTGCCAAAAAAAAATAAAAATACAATGCATTCCAAGAAAACATTTGATCTCAGTGTATTCATAATTACATTTAAATTTAATGGATATGATATACGAACTGATAAATGACATTATTTCTTTTAAATAATACAGTTCTTTTTTCAGATGAAAACCAGTCGTTGTCTTTTCCACGAAAGAAGTCGCACAAACAGAAAAACGGAATAAGCCCGTGTCAAGATATTTATATCAGATCGTGTCGTCATTTTAAAATAACCCCTTCTACATTCTTTTACCGCCGTCTGAAACGACCACATATAGACTTATCTCACCATGGTATTGGGACTGATGGTTTAAAATCAATATCTATAGCATTAGTTGTAAGTATGTCTTGAAGTACTCTTCTTCTACACCAGATACATTTTGTGTAATTTTTTTAATGTTTAGGCTATATCAATTTATATACCTTTACACTGAGAATATCTTCAGTTCTAATTTGGTATAAATTATCTTTCAAAATTTATACTCCTTTATAGGTCATTGCTTAATAAAGAAGATATCATATGTATTTAAGTATACAGTATACATGATAATATTATTCATTCTGCACAGCATACGATGTCGCTTAAAGTACACATCAATTGGCAACCTTTTCAACCTTCGAGACACCACACGGGAAGTCGTGATGAAAACGTTTCACGGCCATTTTACAACTGCATTTAAGATGATGATGTAAAGAGAATATTCTTTGAAAAGCCGACTGTAAATACAGTCGCAAGCTTTGGAAATGAAATGCTTATACTATATATGTGCCTATCAACTTATTGTTAAATACACAATGCATAAAATATTTTTAATATTTATGTCTGAAATTACAATTTTTCTTTAATGACATTGCTTTGGTATATGTCTACTCTACTGGTTTTACCATTTTGAGTTTACATCTAATTTTGAATTGAGTGGTATGATTGTAATTATTTGTTTGTTTTATAAACTTTTTATTTCGCGTTTTTCTTGGTTTTTTTATTTTTGGTTTTAATGTCTCGCTTTCCATTGTTTTCAGAGTAATACATTTGTTCAAAAATTGGATTTATCAGCTAATGACATTGGTTGTGAAGGGTTGAAGCATATATTACAGACCTTGGAAGAAAATATCAACATTACAGACCTGGTAAGAAAAACAATATATTATTAATAACAAACACCTTTATGTAGTCCAGGTCAATACTTACGTTAAAGTTTACAAAAAAACGATGAGAATTATCGTGACTTACTGTGACGTCGTCGATCAAAATAGAAAATCAGGAATACTGTTTATTGGATGTTCATGTTAACTGAAAGTAGAATTTTAAATCCATATGTAATTTTATGGCGGCAGGGGTTTGGATATAGGCCGTTCGGGTTCTCCGCCTTCACACCAAAGCCCTGATCAAGAGATGTGCGTTTATTGGGTGGGATATACAAATACTGGATAACCTCGAGTAGACGGGGTTTAGAAATAGGTTATTAGGTTTCTCCATCAGGGATGAAACCGTCCTTAAAGGGGAGTCCATTTGTTGGGTGGCATGTATAAACTCTAAACCCGTCTCGGACGTGAATATTACCGCCTTTTCCTGTGTTGGAAGAATGTGACGCTCTCAGCATTTTAAAGATTTGTTATGAGTGGTCTGTTGGTGAGTTGCTTAGGCTTCCAGAAAGTCCTACTTTACCATGCAGTGGCTAAAACATTCCCCGATATAATCCCTAGTCCATCCAATATTTAATTTATTGTTTGATAAATTGTCCTCATCCTGAATATGCATGAATTATTTGCTACTGGACGTGAATCAACAATTAAAAAACCAAAAAATCATATTTAACTGTATACTTTTGTTTCTGACCGCGGGTATGTTTGCTTCTATTTTGTAGAATTTGAGCAATAACAATCTGTCGACTGAAGGAGCTGAATACCTGAGCCAAGCGTTATCCACTAATACAGTTTTAACAAGGCTAGATATATCTGGTAAGGCTATTATTTTTCCAGGTACTGCTTATACAAAACTTTTTTTTCAGGACTAGCACAAATTGAAAAATATATATAAGAGGCCCCTCATGGGGGGGTCCTAGTAATCATATAATCACCATTTTTTTGCCAATATAATCACATATCATTAAATATTTGCCTTGGTAATCAAAAATTGATTATCTTTAGTAATCAAATAATCATAAACTAAAATCTTTGTAATCATTAAATAACAGTTTAAATGTTAAATATTTAATAACAAAAAAGCTTCAACAGTTGTAAATAACCTTTTAGATCATTTTATTTTTTTAAACTTGGTAATCATTTAATCAAAAATACAGTCCTAGGTAATCAAATAATCATGAAATATTTGGCTTAATCATCAAATAATCATTAAAAAAACGGCCAAGTAATCACATAATCAAAAACCCCATGAGGGGCCTCATTTGTAAGCTTAGGAAAATCGGATAACAGGGTTTTCATCATTTTCTGACGACTATCCAAACGTTTAAAATTGAGTTTTGTATTTATATTCTAATAAAAGCTTACGTGTGACATTTAAAGTTTCAAATACAATCAAACACTGGAATAAAAAAGAGAAAGATGGCAACATTAAAAAATGTCACCTGCAGGATTTGAAGTCGTTCCAAAAATATTCCTATTATAAATGTCTGCAGGCTTTACCACGGGACCACAGTAGACCACATTGTGAATAACGATTTTAAACGAATATATAGGTAGCATAAAAAATACGGTCAAGTTTTTTGCAATAAAAAAGGTTGTTTTTCAGTATGAAGGAACTAGATGACCAAACTAAATCTTCATGCACACATACTACAATTTAGTTCTAAAAGGAATACTTTTTTCTAGTTATGCAGGTCCTTCGAGGGGAATTCTCATGAAATAATGCTTAAAGTCACTTCAAATGTTAAATTTGCAATTTTGTCCATTTTTGTTTCCAATTGTTTTTCCATTTAGAACATCAGAATCGAAAACCTTTTACAAAATTTTATCAACAGGTCATTTTACTTATAGTGTGTTTTATTTTTGTCGAGTAACAAAAAATTGAAAATTAGCCCTTTCCGGGAAAATTGTCCCAATCTCTTAAATTGTTCGTAAAGACTCTTTTTTGTCTATACATGTATGTCTAAATAGATAATATGGTTTTCAGTTTAGAAAAGATGATGTGGTATGATTATGTATGAGACAGCCATCCTAAACGTGTAAATTTCAAACATTTAAAGGCAAGTTATTTTGATGCTGTAATTTCAAACATAGTAAGATTCAGTGCGGTTATTAAAGTCTGTAAGCTGGGAAAACAGTAAGTCTTTTCGGAGCAAAAACTTGGTAATGTCTGTTGTCGGATGGTTATCCATAGGACTGTTAACCGTTTTCGGTCTGTGGAAAAGTTTTTTCTTCTGTCGGTCGGTGTATTACTACTCTGTTGAAATGTTTGCTGTTGGAACGTGTTAACTTCTGGTGTTGTGACAGGTCCTGTTTGGTTGACAAGGCAGCTGATGTTTCTAACGGTAAATTCTGTGGCACAAAAGTTTGTTAACTAGTTTTTGTCTCTCTTGATCGTTGGTAATCGGTATCTGATTGTCCACAATCTCTGGAGCGTTTTTGGTTGGTGTTCAGTGCTTCCGGATTATTCTGATTGCCTGATACAGTTAAACAGTCACAAGCTGTTCGTAACACTATGAAAGTGAGTTAAATTTCACAATTCAGATTCTCAGATACGGTCATGTTAAAGTATTTGTTCATTGTTTCTATTTTAATTGCTTTTCATTCCACAGGATGAGTTACGAATCTAAAAATGTATTTATATCTATTGTAAATGAGAAATGCACTTCCATATAGACTTCCGGCGATGGACTTCCATGTAAACTTATACTCTAACCAGCATTAAAGATTTACACCAGCCTTTGCGTCTTGTTACATGGTGGTTAACAAAATTTTGTACCCGTGTTAACGGGTAATAACAATTGCCGTATCATTCCTTTTTGTTTTCGCTTTCCTGAGGACCTCCAGGTTACAAAGGTTGAAGCTGGTGGACCGTCCCCCCTGTAGGGTATACGGTTTTACATATAGTAGATTAAGAAGGTTCCTGAGGATTGTCACGGATTACTACTTGTTGTTACAATCTTAATATGCTACCAGAGCAGCTTCGAACGTTAGCCTAGCTAAATGAACGCACAAATTTTCCGCCCTTTTCTGTGTCAATCAACGATCAAAGATTATGTAAATAAAATCAAACAGTAAGTACGTTCCGGTAAATTTAATGGATAATAAGCACAATTGAAATGCCGTAATTCTCGTATTATTCTGTTATTAAACGAAGAAACGATTGAAATTAATCAAATATAAACAAATTAAATAGTTAATAACAATTAGTGTTCGACATACGTAGTGTTAGCTGAGAATTGAAGTTGGTGGTCATGATCCTTAAGACTGCTTGTTAAGGGGGCGAAAACATACATCTTGAAATAGTTATGTATCTTGCTCTAAATTATCGGAACACAGATATAATAGAAATTGATCACGTTAAAGTTGAACTGGTTGCAATACATTTATCTCAATAGAAACCTTTCAATATACCACCAGAGTTTATTTTGTTCATTGTGGTAATAGTTTACCGTTTACTTTTCAATATATATATATATATGTCTACAACAGAATACGTTTTTCCTTTTCCCATTTCTTCAATGGTTAAAACAATAATACAGTTATCCCAAATTCCGCTCTCTATTCTACCTAACCAATTTTGAAAAGGGAAAGTATTTAACTTAAGTTTCTTTATATTGTGAACCGCCTCGGTGGTGTAATGTTTAGCGTACTCGCCTCAAGTGCGGAAGGTCGTGGTTTAATCCCCGGTCAAACCAAAGACATTACATTGGTATTTGCTGCTTCTCCGCTAAGCACGCAGCATTTAGGAGAAGGAGCAAAGACCGGCCGACCCAGAGTCTGAATGTGTCTGGGTAAAGTGACGTGTCTTCCTGCGGACTGTTGCAATTTAGCTAGCACGTTCAAAATCCGACTCAGCGTGGCTGTTTAGTACAAAGCAGGGTTCATTTATCATTACTTATCATTAATATGCTCTCGTCCTGAATATGCATGAAATATATGCCGCTTGATGTTAAGCATCATTAAATCAATCAATCTTTATATTGTGCTCACAAACAACACTGTTATCATTTTGTATTTCTTTTAATTTTTAATTCCAGCTGTTTTAATATGGGTAATCTTTTGTGTATGTAAGTATTTTCTTATGTTTTAGTCTTAATTACATCTATTAGAATGCCTCAAATCAAGGTCTCTTACCTCTTGCAATAGCATCAAAACGTTTGATTTTTCCACCCTCTATACTACTATTCCACATTCAAAACTCAAAGAAAAATTAAAAGCCTTAGTTCACCTCTGTTTTGTTAAAAAGATGGCAAACGCCGATTCAAATATTTGGTTCTCGGTAGGGACAAACCTTATTTTGTTGTTAACCACTCTGATTCTAACAAAAAGTACTCAGAAGATGACATTTGCGGAATGCTTGATTTCTTATTGACAACATATTTATAAGACAGTCAGTCAGCATTCCAATGGGGACCAAATGTGCACCCCTTCTCGCCAATTTATTCCATTATTCGTATGAAGCTGACTTCATACAGAGCCTTCTACACAGAAAAGAGAAATAGTTGGCTTCATCTTTTGGTTTCACGTTCCGCTATACAGATGATGCCCTTTCACTGAAATACTCTAAACTTGGTGATATTGTTGACCTCATCTATCCCATTGAACTTGAAATCAGATGCTACTGATGAGAGGTTACTCCTTGAAATGTACATATTCATACCTAAATTTTCCATATTTTTAACATTGGTAATTTTATATTTATACTACAGAAACAGAAAGGTCTACTTCTTATCTAGACTCTTACCTAGTGATTGACAGTAAGGGCGGGTTAAGAACAAAACTTTACGACAAGAGAGATGACTGATTTTCCGATTGTAAACTTTCCATGTCTAGCAACATTCCAGCCGCACCTGCATACGGAGTGCATATTTCTCAGTTGATACGCCACTGCAAGGCTTGTGCTTCCTATCAGGATTTTATTGATAGAGGGTTTCAGCTGACAATAATGCTACTTAGCCAACGTTTTCTCAAGGAAAAATTTGTGTCATCACTTCGGAAATTTTTTGTCGCTGTCATGATTTGGTTGCCCGGTACGAAATATCAATTTCACAAATGACAATGGATATCTTCAACTGTCATTACTACAAATATGTACCTATACCGGTTAAGACTAACATCGATTTTGACAACATGAAACGAAATACAAACATAAAACACACAACACTACACTGAAAACTAAAGCTGGAGTAACACGAAACCTACAAAAAACAAGGTGAGTTAAATAATTGTTTAATTTTGTGGAAAATGTAATCATTTTATTGTCTTTTCTCAGTACACATACTTTTTCTAATGGTGTGTTACTGGATTAGGTTGTTATCGCAAACTTTTATTCTTTCTGCATATTCTTAGGGATGTTCGAAACATATTAGCCTCCATTTCGTGACAATTTTCTGCCCGTTTTCTTTTTATTCATAAGTGGATGTAGTATTTTTAAATTCAAGCCATGCAAAATACAAAATTACCAACGTTGAATTAATATGGCGAAATAGGTATATGTTCATTTCAAGACGTATCTTTTCATCAGCAGCTCTAGAACCAAAACATAATAAATTCAAGATACATGCATAGCAGAAGAAGCACTCAAATCCAAACAAATCGAAATAGGAATCAAAATCCGATGACAGGGGCAACTACCAAGTGCAATACTTCTCGAGGCCTTTTCGTATCTTCAGTGCTTTAAATTTTAACAAATGAAGCAAACTTTTGTAAAATATTGTTTTATAAATTTCGTGTCAGACAATTTTGGTAACTGGCAATGGGCTGGTTAATAATCGGGGACATGATCCAACAGCAGATCCATCGTCCAAGTGGTTCAAAATACAAAATACATAATAACTAAAGTTGAATTAACAACTACGAAATATCCATTTCACAGACGACAATGGATATGTTCCAACTGTCATGAATACAAATCCGTTCCTATACCGGTTGTGACTAACATCGATTGTGACTTTACACTGACTTTGATTACTGAGTAACACGACGGATGCCACTAGTGGAGCAGGAGTTGCTTACCGTTCCGGAGCAACTGAACTCACCCTGGTTTTTGTAGGATTCGTTTTACTCCAGGTTTAGTTTTCAGTGTAGTGTTGTGTATTCTATGTTTGTTTTTTGTTTCATTTTGTTGGCCATGGTCTTGTCTGTCTTCCGACTTAACGATTTCTGTCTGCCCCTTTGGCATCTTCGAATTCCTTAGACTGCACTTCAACATACGGCAAGGAAACTGCAAGTTGTTTTACATAAAATCACTTTGCATAAAAAATTTAATGAGACCTGTGGAAGTTTTAATTCATTTGGCAGTCTCATGGACGGTCTTGCAACATCTTCTATTTTTTATTAAACAAGGTAAATTGTAAAAGTTTTGGCAGACATTTATATCATTTAAATCTATAATTACTACAGGTTACCCTTTAGCTTCGAATAATGGACACATGTCAACACCTACATAATACTGTAAAAGGCCAAAAAAAATATATCTGATGATATTTAAATGTAGCTTAAATATAATGTGTAAGTGTTTGTTTGTTTGTTTGTTTGGGGTTTAACGCCATTTTCAACAATATTTCAGCCGTCAGTTTTACTGGTGGAGGAAGCCGGAATACCCGGAGAGAAACACCGACCTTGGGCAGGTAACTGAAAAGCCTTATCACGTGCGATGCGAGTTAAACGCAAATATTTTTTGTATGTTAAAAACCCAGGCGCGAGCTCACGCCGTATAGGTGATAGGATACAGTGATATGTACATGTAAGATAAAATCCAATACCTAGACCACTTGGCCACCCAGACCCCATGTAAAAAGTGTAATTTTTTAAAACATCCAAGACAAGTCACAATTAAACATTGTTTTGTAATGACTGTCATGAACACAAATCCGTAACTTTACCAGTTGTGACTAACATCAATTGTGACTACCAAGTAAACACATGACGTCATATTGACGTCGGATTGTGGTCGGTATTTGGTCGCGACGTCGCACAACCTAAAAACAACGTCAATACACTGTCTTTTTCAGACGTCAAAGAGACGTAGTGTTTGGACGTCAGGATGACGTTGATTTAACATCGCATTATAGACATGCAGTTACACGTGTCATTTTTACGTCTAAAACCCGACGACAACGGACGTCATAATAATAACGTCATTGCTACGTTTGATTTCCGACATAAAAGTTATATTCAGATCTAAAGGTTATATAATCATCATAATCTAAATGATATTTGATTATAATCAAGTAAAATCACATTATGTGCATATCTGAGAGTTTTTTTTTTTAATTTCGAAGTCTGAATATGCATGCATCATGCAGATTTTGCAACGATCGATATTAAAATAATTATAACGAAATTTTTAGTTGACACAAAATTTTATTTGTTTATTGTCAAATTGGACAGAAATTTATAAGATAGTGTTTAATCTATGACTAACATGACTAATATTTTTGCCAAAAAGCATTGTCGTATACGTGATCGATTTCTGTGTGCAGTTATCGCCCACATATAGGTATTATTTCAACAGCCAGATGGGGTAAGTAATTAATTTAAACATCCAGTTTTCACGAATATATACGAGAGAAACCAAAATTTATTTCTCTGTAATAAATACATTTTTTTTATTCCTTAATTTTTTATGAATAATTTTTGCAGAATATTAATTAGTTGGGCTAATAACGAAACTTTCTTTGTTAAAATTTTCGGCGCGCATTGGTACTTCCGGTGCGCCATATTTGAAATTTGAAGGTAACGAAGACCATTAAGCAAAAAATCTTGAAAACTATCTCTTACTAGAAATTTATTGAAAGTGAAACAGGTAAAAATGGGTATTTTGATAATGACATGAAAGAGACAGAAATGTTTTGTTTATATACTGTCCAATTCGTCCGTACTTAATCGCCTATAGTAAACAAACCTGAAAAGCAGGTCAGTGGGTGGAAACCTCTAAAATTTCAGTGTTACGTCCGGTGTTAGAACAAAAAATATAACTACCCCTTTTCGTGATTTCTTATTCTATCAAAAGCCCCACTCTTGAATGGACCAAACTGATTTTTGTTTCGTTACATTTTGGTGGGGGGGTATCTACATGTATATCTGTAGAGTTCTGGGCTAGATTCACTAGTGAATATTGTGCCCAGAAAACGATTCATAGTTAGTTCCTATGAAAACAGATCTGGAAAGCAAAGTAGATGAATAATTTGTGACCTGCATAGATACCTTGCTGGAAACTGTCCCTGCAGAAATTTAAATGAGGTAACGGGTGCATCAGGTTAGGAAGAACCACTTATTGACGTGTAATACTGCAATACGTGAGTTTCAAGTTACATCCATTCCGGCAAGTTTCTGTATTTATTCAGCGTCGTCTGTGCTTTTGTGGGACACCCTACATTTTTTATCCCACGAGTGAACCGTAGTAAATTTCTGTGAGAAATAGGTTCTTTATCTTCGTCTTTTGTATTTTTTAAACTCGTTTTCTAACATTATCAACTGAATGTATGTCCTTACCTTTACAAAAGCCTTTACGGAATTAAATTTACTTTGCATTATTTATATCCACTGGTAACTGACATCATTTCGGCGCGTGTAATTGACGATTAATCCGGATCATTCCAGTTCAGGAATGAACCAGAAACTCCCGTATTGACATATAATACGTTATTTGGTGTATAGCTGTATAGGTCAGTTGATGTATATCAAGGAATTTTCAATCATATTTTTGTTACATAGCTTGGCGCATCATAAACTCAGGTTATAATGTATAATTTTTTTGTACACAGTATACACGTTAATAAATAAACCATCGTTTTAAATACATGTAAATAAATATGTATTTTGACATACAATTCTCTAACCTGTTGTATTGCATATCACTAAACAATGCTCACTGTGTGTGGTTTATCACATGAATATAAGCTGTGTGAAGCAACTTTTCAAAAGATTCTATCATAAGCTTCCATATTGTTGCATAAAATTTCAGTTATTTAATTGAACTCATAGCTTAAAATTATTATCTTAAAGCAATGATTCATAAAACATTTTAGAGTTATGGTTCTTAAGACAGTATTAAATTATAACTAGAAAGACTCCAGTGTCCAATTAAAACACAATTTAAACCTAATCAGTATTAGTTTGAAATTTCACATCGGACTTACTCTTAGTGATTTAAAAGTTATCTAAAAGAAAATTTTATTTTGATTGCTTGAAATAATTTGAACGAAAAATAATAATAGACTCAAAGAGAGCTAATCCTTTTATTTGATCTGTTCTGTTCCTTCGGCGCAAGCAAAACAGAATCAGGGATTCAAAAAAAGATAAGTTAAATTTTGTTTTAACCTTCATGTACACTTTCATTTTAAAGATGTACCGGGATGTGCGGAATACACTTCCGCCTAAAAATGTAATTAAGTCCGTTATCCATCATTTGACGTATACAATTATACCTCAATTGACGTACATGTATTATACGTCAATTAGTGGTTCTTCCTTACTTGTGCATGGCTTCGCCCATTTTGTAGTCCCCCTGAGTGTTTTCGCCCAGTGGCTTCGCTCTGACTTATCAAACAGGTAGTTGTTGAATATGATTGGTGTTGTCTTAAGATGAAAGGTACATGTACAAATGTACCCGATAGCAATACATGACTTCACAGTCCAGAATTTTACTACCTGTGACCTCAAAGTTACTCCATTTGACCTTGGGGACGTCAATTCAATGATGGAATTTTTATTGTTGCGTCAAAATATTAACATTGTGACGTAAAATTTGTACTGGAAGTTGTGTAATTTGCACAAAGGCGGACTTGACTGTGAATTCGTCTTTTATTTGAAAACGCTCTCAAAACATGATCATGTATATTGTCAAATAATCAAAGTGTTATAGCCATAGATCAACATGGACAGGGATATCATTAAAAAAACAAATAGTTTCAGAGAAAAAAAACAAGTACGTAAGAAAATCATTGTGTTAATAATTTTTCTTAATGCTATTACAATTTAAATTTGGATAATTATGCACTATATACATGTATGTTCATACATTATGTACAACTCTAAAACTTCGGAATTTAAAATATACACAATAAATGTTATTTTCAGCTTGAACTCCGCTGATATTGTCTTTATTTTTATACCCCCAGCTAATAGGCGTCGGGGGCAGTAGATTTTATCTTTAGTCCGTACGTCCACATATATTTACGTCTGCTAAAACTCGGAAACCACTTAAGGTAATGATTTGAAATTTTGTATGTACGTTGTAGCTTCAACATCATGAGTTGTATGGTGTGTGCGACTTTCATGTATGTCGCATCATCGCATGTCAATTTCCTCTTCATCGGACTAAAACTCAGGTTGTACACCTGAAAATTTTTTTGCGTTTAATAAGACTTAGCAACCGCTCATCGGAATGATTTGAAATTTGATATATACCTTTAGCACATTTAATTGTATCATGTGAGAAACTTTTATGAATGTCGCATGTCAACTTCCTGTTTACCGGACTTAAGCTTAGTTTGTGCACCTGAAAATTTTTCGCTAGCTAAAACTTAGCAACCACTCATGGGAATGTTTTGAAATTTGATATATAGCTTCAGTATATTGAGTTGTATCATGTGAGCGACTTTCATG
>JAULBM010076747.1:0-19686 GCA_032357055.1 Geukensia granosissima | reverse complement strand
GGTTTATGTTTTTTGTCTAACCCTAAAACACTACCAATATATTAGCGATCGGTGTATATATATTCTCTAGCCCTAATACATTACCGAATGTGAAATTTAAAAGTACGTATGAATCATAGAAACACTACCTTTTCATCAGAGGAAAAACAATACAATGACTTTCACTATACGATACTTAAATAAAATATTACAAGGAGAACTAATAATCAGGGTTCATTGTGTCATGAACTTTATATTTCATTTGGTGTACGAATATAAGAAGCTGAAATTAATTAAGTTAGATTAATTTTCCCCATACATGTTCCCTATTTTTCTTATGGAAATGCAGACCGGCTTCCTTGAATCGTCTCTAATTTTTGTGCATTATTTAACCAAAATTTTTAACGAGTTTAACGAACACACGCAGAAATTAATTTTATTTTTGTAAAATAATAGATTTGGGCATAAATTAATTTTTATGTTGTCTATTTATTTGCTGATTTTTCCGCATTTTCAGCCATTAATTGTTAAATATCTTTAAAAATACTCCTATAAAAACAGGATCAAATCGACACAAGACAAAAACCACATACCAAACATTTAAATTCAAACATATTTATATATTAATGGACAATGTCATTTCCACCGCAACCCAGGTGCAGCCTCAGTTGGTTTGACGCGTAAGCAGTTTTCTGAGTAAAATCTTAATCTCTTAGACCATCAAAATTAAAGTTAATCCATTGAAAAGATTGAACTGGTTATCGATAAGACAGGATGACTTTTCAACAGCCGTGTAGCCTGTCTAAGGACTAGATATTCACAATTCGGCTAGGTGAAAAGTTCTATTATTTTAACGATGTAACTGTGGATTTTGTCTTTGATTATATGTGCATCTGTCAATAATCTTTAGATTTCAAGACAATAACTATTTTACTTTCCATTAGAGGTGATTCTGTGATTTTTGTGCTGTTTAAGACGAATATCTGAGACAATTAAACATCAGACAATTAAATAATCTGGTCCAAAATTTAGCTTCTTGAAAAATAATCTCACAGCACAGAAAAGTAATCGACCAATGCCATGTCCAGTTAGGCTTTTTCGACTACAAGTAACTCTAAATTTCAGGTTCTTACTACCACGATGCCAACAACACAGCATGCTACACACCAAGATCACCAGACACATGCTACCACCTTCATGTATGATCTAAATACCGTAAGTAACGGGACACAGTGATTTGTTTGAATTAGTAAGTTAAAGTAATGAAGATTCTCCCGTTTGTGCTTCAGGACAAAGGGAGGTAATTTTATTATCCCCTTAAACAATTCAGTAAAGGTTAGATAATTTATGCTGTTCTCACAGTCTAATATAATGCATTGTATCCACTAACCTTTTGAGAAAAACATTAACAATAGTATTTTTTATCGTTATTCAATATAATATTATCACTTTTTCAATATAAAGAGGAAGCGAAAGAAAACAGACAGGCCAGTCAAAAGGAGGAAAGTGGACATACACGGCAAAAATGTGATTTGCATGCTTTGTCCAGGAGAGACCAATCCAGCAAATAACAGTCAAAATTTGAATTCTAATGTTCTCATTATGGTCTTCCATACCATTACGGGATTTATATAAGTATTGGAAATCCGGTAACAATACATTGCCATTAAACAAACATCAGGACAAAAAAAAATCTAAATAAACAAGAGTCTAAACTAAGCGAAGTCTTAGAAATTGAATGTACTGTTTTCAAGTCAAACGGAAAAACTAAAGGCGTTTATGTTATGAATCATGCAGGAACAATTTAAACAAAGTGGAAAAACATAGTTTAAAACAATTACATCTAATGTAGTCTATTTACATTTTGCAAATTATAAGATGATTACTTTACTTCCGTTAACTTCTAGAATGTTTGAATACATGTACCAGTAGTTTGTCTCGTCTGTTATTGTATAACTGTAATGTTATGATATATTACATAATTAAATGTTTAAATAACTTAACTTTAATAGTAAACAATGAGAAGTAACTATTGCTATATGCAAGTAGGGAATATTCGTACATTACACAGTACACGGTATTGTACAGTGGTAAATCGGTTTGTTTGCCATGAAATAGCGTTTACTTAATGCCAAGCAAAGAACAGAAACGTAAATAAACGTCAAACCCTTTGTTAACATTATTTAAGAAATGAAAAAAATCCCTATTTTTAAAAAAGTTTTTTTTTAATATTTACATCAATGGAACTCTGTTTTACTCCCTTAAATAATTAGAAACCTTTTTGTTACTTACAAGTAACAAAATACAGCTATGACAATTATCTATCAAACAAACATATTTGGCAACCTTTGTGTTCTAAGCCTTTGGTTTTAAAGGCTTATCTGGCTTCACCAAATATCATGAAAAGACAATTTATTACTCGTTGATCAGTTTTGAAAATAAAACAAAAAAATTTACTTTTTAGCGTTTGATGGCGGCATACATATTTCCCCAAAAATGTTACATCTACACTTTGTCTGGCACGGAAGCAGTTGTTGTACAAACTACCCATGGTCTCTTTTCCTTAGAGGTAAATTTGATGCTTAAATTGTCAATGTTTATGGCTAAGGTTCAAGATTTTAAAATTATTTATTCCATAATTGACGTTTAAGAATGAAAGTCGACTTTTGTTTGTGTTTATGCGACCCTTCATATTGTAAACATAATTAATAAAGAGTGTTTATTTATTCAAAATATAGATAACATATGATAGAAAAAAGTTTTTTTTATTATTCTTCATAAAAAGGACACAATAATTTTTTTTAAATTATGAAATTATTTATCGGATTAACTTGACATAAACGAAATGGTTTAAATCAATGATTTTTTCTGATAATTGTTGATATATTGAATAATAATGGCCTTTTTAAAATGTTTCAATCATTTTTTTTATCATTCTGTATTCCCAGTGAAAGTTTTATTTTCAATGATTCAAGATGGCCGTCATGATTTAGGTTTTGTAGTGCACAAATTAACGAAGCAATAAAAGAAACAAATCTCTGTGAATTTCTTAAAATATGTAGTTTTAATGCTAGTTACAAATAGAAAGCAAATTGTTATAACTATATCATATACTTAGATTATGAATCACGCACTTCATTATAAATAATTTTTATATTTTTTTCTTTTTGCAGATCAAGATTATGAACATGATTCATGACACAACAATGACGTATCCGGTGATGTCACATGATGATGTTTTGGTGACTGGCAACAAAATTTCACAAATTTGTAGCCACGACGGGTTAATTTCATACAAGCTGAACTAAACGATGACACTTATTCATACATTTTATAATAAAACTAACGTTTTTGTTATAAAGGTCTATTTTTGATGCTCTGAGAGTTATCCGTTGGGTCGTAAAATGTGCGGCAAGTGTATGCATCTAGATAGATACGTAGCATACCTTCCATGAGAGACAAGTATTAATACCGTTACCGCCTATGTTAAAGAGAAAAGTTTCTCTAGGAAACTGAAACTCCTTATTTTGATGGACAAATGTGGCCTAGAGTTTAGGACATTGACATTCCTTCTAACCATCATCTAAAAGTAGACAAACTGAAGACTGATCATCTCAAGAGTTAGCATATAAACAAATCTGTTCGACCAATGATTTTAGAGTGAAAAGAACATCGACATTGCTTGGTAAACATTATAGGCGATCTATAATATAGCAAAACCAACAACCTTTGTTTAATAAGTGCAAGATCGGATTAAAATCAAAATAATATAAACGTCTAATAAACATAATATAAAAATAGCAAATATGTTATGATTGTCCATGAGACTGCCTTCGATAATGAGTCAATACAATAACGGATGCTGTTGAAAAATGGTGGCCATTAAATGACTTATTTAACAACGACAAACACTGGACTACGGGTTCCTGGCTTGAGACATGCACTTTAAATGTGTGGTGTGCATAACCCTACTTCTTACCTGGTACAGTGGTGTAACCAAACAGCAATAAAAACACACTATAATAATCGGTTGAAATGGATTAACACTTGAGATGGATACTGAAACCAACAAAAAATACATTTAAAACTATTTCAAGATTATAGACCTCGAAAAAGTACTCGCAGTTGCTGTCTGCCAGTTAAAAACCCGAAAGCAACTGATCAGGAAACAGAGTTTTTCTTTACTACGGTGTCAATATTAACATGTCCATCTAAATCCAGGAATGGACATTTGAGCCTTTTGTTATTGGCTTTATTCAAGTTCAATTCCTTTGGATAAATCCCGGAAGTGTATCTGTAGAAATCTGAATAATAAACGGAGAAGATATGGTAGGTATTGTTAAATCTGTCTATCAAATCAATTTTATTAGGATCCTTGTGAAGATTGGCCATGAACCGAGATTCATAACAGTAAAGAAACAAATCTGTTATTGAGGGAGCACAATTTGTACGTATTGAAACAATGTCTATAAATTACATTGCCGAAACTGATAAAAATGTTTTCTAGAAAGAAAATTAACAGAATCAGTCATTTCTTAACTGGTCCAGTGAGTATATCTTTTCTATTTGTCTTTTACGTCAGAGACAAAATGGTCTTTCTCTATTACAGCAAGTGTACTTATAGTTTGTTTTATCGAAACACCATTCAATCAAATATGAAAATTTCAGTTTAATTTTGTAATGTGGAAGTGTAGTATAAAGAGTAGAGAAATCATAACTATAAACAGTTTCAAAAGGTTTTTCGAAAGCCTGTAGTTTATCAGAAACCTCTAGCGAGTTTTTTTTACTCTCCAAAAATAGTTTATACCATTATGTTCGTAAACTTTAATTCATGATAAATTCTTTCAATTTAGATAGTACACTGGTAAAAGGACAGAACTTTTAGTAGTATGCACTTACTGGACGCTAAGAAAAAAAGGAATTTGAAATGTTTTTTATGCAGTTAAGGTAACCATTTTATGGCAAGGAATTTAAAATGTTCAGCAGGGCCTTAAGCTTACCTGTGGAAGAAATATGTCTGTTTACTATCTGAGTCTCTGTTGAGTGCATGGCTTGGGAGCTATAGAAGAATTAAAAATAGTTATTCCAGATCTACTCAGCAAGAAAGTTTTGCAAAATGTTCGTTTGTTTTTTCTCAAGACTAAATTATATATGAAAAAACAAATATTTAAAAAAAGTATTTTTTAAATTCCTTTCATAATTCGTATAAAGCGTTTTTGTCAACTAATATGATAACTTTTTAACAAATGCATGATAAAAGTTTTATATAAGGTTCTTATGGTAAAAGAAAACACCAGTTCGACGCGTCTGAAAATTAGCAATGCGAGAGCCACTTATCAATGGCTGATCCTTTGACCTGTAAGGTTGAGTCAAACTTTTCACGTTTAGGGAATTTTTTGTTGAATTTCAGAGGAAGAAAAATAACATTCTAAATATGATTTTAATGACAAGTTGAGGTTTTGAGGGCCAAAGAAAACATCATTTCACCTTGTCTGAAAACAAAATAAAGTGTTATAAAAGCAAACTGATTACATCGTGTTAAGAGTTCGTTTTAACAGATGATGAAATATTAACAGACGATGAAATACCAATGGGCGGACACTAACAAATTCAAAATGACAATTATCTGGACAATCACATTTCATAATGTAACGGTTTTTTAAGCATCTACGTCACGAAAACAGATTAGATGTAGGTTTCCGCACGAAATGATGCAAAACTCTAAATGTCCATGCCAGAATACTCAATCAAGAAAAAAATATATTCCCAAAGCATAACCGGCAAAGTATCTAAGATGTAATGTTAAAATGTTTTTGACATGTTTGACATTTTGAGCGCTCACCAACCAGTTAAGCCCCGCCACATGCTAGTGTGCCTGTCCCAGACAGCCTGTGGTCCATTGGTTGTCGTTGTTTCAACTAGTTTAATTTGTTCACAAATAGTTTCACATTTAGTATTTCTTGGATTTTACAGCTTCCGTTAAGTATGAACTCTTGTTTTGTTGAAGACCGTAATGGTACCTTAAGAAGATTAAAGTCTACTTTCATTTGGTGGGTGGCTGTCTCATGAACAATCATGCCACAACTACTATTTTTATATGTTATATTTAGACTTTATTTTTCATCAAATGTTAGATATGTTTTAGTTGTGTTGTTGCTTTTACATTTCTTTTTCAAATTATAAAGGTTTTCTTAAGTTTAAAGGTAAGCTATAGTTTCAAAAACGAATCTTTGGTCACCTTATATGGTGCATTGAAATTTTGTTAGCAAAACATAAAATTTGGTTGTTTATATTTAAAAAAAGAAATAGTTATGTTTGATCTGTTTGATTTGTTCGTTAAGATTTTGCCTTTGAAAACCGATAACAATACAGTGTTCACAAAACTCTATTGGATGTTACCCTGTCACAACAAGAGAGACCAATTCCAATATTGTGAATCTTGTCCTAGTTTCGAATTAATTTCAGGAAATCCGACATTGATTTAAAGTTAAATTGTTTTATAAGGATGGTTTACCTTTGCGGCCAGGTAGGACGGTTGTTGTGCAGTTAAATCTTTAATTCAATCGTAAATGATAGGTTTCCGCAAAGTACAGGCGTAGTTGGAAGATTCCTTGAAAATTGCTTTTAATGAAAAATTACAACTTTGTTACAATTCGAGGAAGGAGGATAATTTAAATCTTATTAAGTTTTTAAATACAATTGCAAAACAATTTTGACTTATTATATTAATTCTCAAACATTTTTATTCAAAACGTTGCAAGAGAGTGCCAAGAAATGAAAGACTTGTGAAACAAATTGCTGTGCCAAAGAAATTGCGTGATGATGTTTTAGCTGCTTATCATGATTGCATTTTGGGAGGAGGACACCACGGTTTTGAGCGAACATATGCAGCACTTCGAAACAAATTCTTTTGGCCATCCATGTATACTGGTATTCACCAGTATGTTCAGACATGTGAAGAATGCCAACAGTCGAAATGTGCATATAATACAAAACCACCTCCTTTACAGCCGCAGCCAACACACGACATATTCAGATGGCATATGGATATTTTAAGTGGTTTTCCGACGGCAAAGGATAAATACAAACATATATTACTAGTAGTTGACAGTTACTCCAAATGGTGTGAGGTGTTTCCTCTTTGGACACAAGAAGCATCCGAAGTTGCGTTAGTATTATACCGAGAAATTCTTTGAAGATATGGTGCACCAAGAGTTCTGGTATAGGACCGAGGTAGGAACTTTATATCAAATTTAGTGAAAGCATTATCCGAACTATTTAACATCAAGAGACATTTAACTAGCTCATAACATTCGTAAACAAATGGTGCTGTAGAAAGAATGAATGCTGTCATCTTACAAGGTCTGCTCACATACTTAAGAAATCAGGATGAAAATTGGGTAGACAAATTCCCTGGGATTATGATGGCTTATCGTGCCACTCCAGCCACACTATCTACAGATTACTCTCCTTTTTTCTTATTATATGGACGAGAAATGACAGTACCGATAGACACAGCCTTGATTCCGAAAGAACATCTAGCTAAGGATTACAAAAATGTTTTTGGCCCGAATTCTTCAAGACTTAGAAGCTACGCGAAAGATAGCTGCAGACAACATTAGGTATGCTCAAGAAAGATAAAAACAACAGTACGATAAACATTCAAAAGACCCCGAATTCCGTCCAACTCAACGTGTTTGGCTATTTTGTGCAAAAGTGCCAATAGGAAAGGATCCAAAACTTCATCGAAAATGGGTAGGACCATACTATATTACACAAATTGGACCAAACCACACATTTAAACTTAGGAACTGTGCAACTAACAAAGAAGTGAAATCTATGGTAAATGCACAGAGATTAAAACCGTATTATGACCCAGCAACGCGACCGACAAACATACCAGAACGTCTTGGAAATAATGAATAAGAACTAGACCCTGATGAGATTCCTGATGCTGACATCCCGAATGATGAGCCACCTCAACAACAAGATCAGCCATGTGAACATCCCGAGCTGCCAAACAAATATAAGGAGTATAATTACAGACCTCGAATAAAAAACGAGAAGAACAACAGAGGAACAATCAACAAGGACAATGTGGAACCGAAAGATAACAAACCAACATGCCTCGATTGTAAGAATGGAAAGTGCCAACCTTTTTCAGGAAATCAAATTGAATAAGTTTTGGCATCTGCAAGAGGAAATGGAACCCTCTACTACAAAATCAAATTTACAGACAAATCAAAGAAAACAGACTGGTACTTTCCATGTAAGATTCCATCAAGGTTAGTGCGCGAATTTCATGCAAATCGAACAATGAGTGGGAAAAAGAGAAAACGACCGCTTAATAAGCATAAATTCTTTGACCGACAAGAAGAAAATGTTAATTCCGTAACAAATGTGAGTAGGAAAATAAGTAGTGAAACTCAGACTGAAAATAAAAATTCTGAAACCGTTGCAGCCATTTCGAATTCAACATGTGAGGAACAATTACTAGCAATAAGGA
This sequence comes from Geukensia granosissima, assembly GCA_032357055.1. Lineage (NCBI taxonomy): Eukaryota > Metazoa > Mollusca > Bivalvia > Mytilida > Mytilidae > Geukensia > Geukensia granosissima. The sequence goes on along the minus strand of JAULBM010076747.1, from coordinate 11,201 downwards.
TTATTAAGAAAAAGAGCTATTATTTAGTGAAAACTGGAAACAAAACATCATTTCATCCTATAATTACCGCGTCAAACTTTGCAGAACAATTTCTTACAGAACATAAAAGGTTATTCGAGAATGCGCTTTTAGACATGGAAATTGAGCATTTAAAACAGAAACATTGTAGAGAAGAACAGAAGGAGATAAATTTTTTCAGAACAACTGATGGGCAAATTTATGAGGTTAAATATTGTGAAAATGGAGATAAACAATATTTGATAGGGTATAAGAACCCAAATATCCCGCCGGAATGGGTACCATTCAGTGAGTGCTCAAATGCATCTATTGGTAAAATTATAAATTTGATTGAACAGGAATACAGTATGGAGATTAGTCAACAATAGATAGCATTTATTTATGATAAAAAGTGAAGCTACAATATTTATTTGTCAGTGAGTTTTCTTTTTCTTGTACAAGTTTTTGTATTATATTTTTTTCTCGAGAGTTTGTAAGATTTTTATGCCATGGCAGGTTGAGCACTTGATGTATTTTTTTTGTGTGTGTATATTTTTCATCTAAATTTTTAGTTTTTTTTTCTTTTTCTATAATGACCATTGGTTTATTGTTGAACTGGCCACTCATCAATCTTCCATTTGGGTCTCAGTGTCTTATTTATTACAGTGAGGTTTTATTTTAGTCAATTTAAAAAGCAATTATTAAGTCTGTTCAAATAAAGTCAGTTTTTTTCACCCTGGTTCATTATGAGTGTTTTTTTTTTATAAATCATGTGTTTTTTCACTCATTGAGTGGTTTTTTAAAAGAGTAACTTATGTATGTTTTCATTATTACATGCAAGAGTGTTTTTGCTTCTATATTTTACTTATATATTGTACTTTTGTTTCCATGATATTTCATGTTTGAGGACAAACATTTTGCAGTAGGGGTAATATTATCATAGTGTCAAATTTCTTAAAAATTTTTAATTTAGGTTTTTTGTGAAAATTTAAATCATCAAATTTAAATTTTGCTGTTTAAAATTTTGTTTATTGTAATATTATAGTTCTGTTTTAATTTCAATAATGAGATTAGGAAAATTTTACCTGTAAATTTCAATTAGTGTAAATCTGTTAATTAGACAGTTGTAAGTTTGTTGTCAATCTGTGACATGTATGTACCTTTAATTTGATTAATTTGAAGTGTGAGCTTGTATCTATCTTTGTTTGTACTTGAGTTTAATCATGCTAATTAAGTTGACATATTTTTGCTTTTGATAATTTGTATATTTGGCATTTTTGACAAAATTCTTTTAATTCTCTAATTCAATTAATGTCACCCTTGTCTTGTTGAGTTGTTTTCAGCCGTGATATAAATTCCGACCAGAGACACACTCAGACATTCACACAGAGACACAGTCAATGTGCAAACCAGCTACCAGTGTACATCACCAGTCACATAGACGGTCAACGGTTTGAGGGCGTTTGACGCCACAGGCCTAACCGTCAGGCTTGTCAACTACCCGCCACAAACGACAACTCTTGGGAATTCAACAACAAGACTTTAGTGCATTATTCTTTTGGACTTAATCAAAATTCGTGAAACATTTATTTGGACTTTCATTTATGGAATTATTGTGATTTTAGACTAATTTTGGACTTTGTGAAAATTCAATTAATTCTTGTTTTATCATTTACATTTTATTTATTTTATTTGTTATTAAATTGTTAAACTGTTACTGGATCCTAGCTATTACTATGCCAAGCCTTCAAGTCTATTTATAGACTGACCCTCTAGTCCCCTGGGCTCGTGCATTGCAAAACAGTGTATCTCGTTCCCCAATACACTGGCGTGCGCCGGCCCTTGGTGACAGATTTTTTAAAACTTACTTAACAATGACTTGTAACATCTGTTGAGCTGTAGTATTCTCCATAGAACAGATATTCTCCACCTGGTTGGTAATCTGCTGTATAAAACTGGCAGTACTACAGGGTGGAACAGACACTGGCTGACTTCTCTTCTCATTTTCTTTCTGAAAATATCAGAAGAAACCTTTTAATAAAAAGAAAAATAAGGTGTGTATTGCAGACAAGTTAAATAGTTGATAGTAGCAATGATTTGCATAACAATTCACTACCATATAAAAGAGTCTGAGTCTGTAAAACTAAAAATGAATTTTGCCATCATTTAATAAAATTCATGCAAGATCAAAACACAAATAGGACAACAGCATGTTATTTGTTTTCGTTCTTTATTTTTTAATTCAATGTTGTTTTGATTAAGACTTTACATCACTCCCAACAATATTAAAGTAATATTGTGGCAATCACTTATATTAGTTGAAGAAGCTGTTGGGAACTACCACACTTGAAAAAAACTGGCAAATGTCATCGCATACATCGTTATTAAGGTGGACCTTTTATGTATGATACATTGATAATACCAAACTGATGTCCTATTGATAACATGGACAACTATTAATATTTAAATAAAATACAAAACCACACAGTAATCCTTCCTCCTTTCTTCTGGTAATTTAATCAAAGATAATAAAATTTCCTCAATTTCAGATTTTATAAATACCATATGTCATTAGACATAATAAATTAATTAATATAACTAACTCAAATTACAGAAAGTTTGATTTTCTGAAAAACAAGCAACTGTGTCATATATTATCTTTCCTAAAATACAAACAATATGGAAAGATAACTCTTGTCTTACCTTTAACACTGGTACTAGATCTGGTAAACTTTCCTGTAGATAAGTATAATGTTGCCAGGTATAGTCTTCAAACATGGTCATCATTGTAGGACAACTAGAGGCTGCATTAAATACCATCAGTAATACACTTATGTCTGGTAATAAATTAAGGTTAAATATGCCACTGCAGATTCGTAAATTTTGCTTAAACTTTCTTTAAAACATGCATTTTTGGTGAAATTTGTCTTACAAAGATTATATATATTAGGTTCAACACAATTATCTCCCATGATATTTTCAATTTTAACTATTTCTGGTATTGTAAAAATAAAGCTTGGAAATATCTTAAATTGTATAAACAAATTCAATGGGTCTCAAACTACAGTTTAAATTAAATGTCCCCTGACCAGAATTTATTACCACTATATATAGAAAGTTCAAGTCCATGGCCAACATGAAGTGGACATCCAACAAATTGCAAAACACATCACACAACACAACACACTAATACTAAACTAGACTTGGAATTACCGCAGTCTGTGATTTGTTTATAGTAGTTGAGATATATGTTTACAAAAATTATGTGTAAGAAACAAAATGACAGACAAAGGTAGAGTTATAAAAATAGAAATGAATGGAAACACAGTGTAATATTTTACATTATTTTGGGAAATTACACAATTTTACCAGAATGGTTTTGCTACCGGTCTACAGTATATATATGGGGAGTTCATGGCCACAGTCTTGCTTTCACTGTTATACATTTTTGAATCTTGCTCATTGTTTTCAATCATTTAAACAATGTCATGGCAACAGCCTGAGTTAATATAATGCTTGTTCATCCTGGCCATTTGTATGAAACTGTGGAATGCTAACTTAAGCAATTTGTGTAAATTGGAATACCGGTACCTATTTTCATTAATTAATTATTTACAATCTGCTGGATTTTCGATTATGCAGTGCTAAAATATGACAAATCCATTTAAATTAATAAAAATACATGGGCTTAAACTGTTGATTTTGAAGTAGTCTATGGGAGACAACTCACTATTTTGAATGTCAAAATGCATTTATCAAAATTTGGTACAATAGAAGGAGATTTTAGTTGTTTCCATAAATTTTAACTTGTTTGATTGGTGAATTAAGCATAATTAAGATTAAATAAGATTGTTTAAAATGTAAGTTGCTAAAGGATAACAAGCATTTCATTTCCACCTTCTGTTTATATGGACATCCATGGTTAATTCTACAAGAGTATGGTGGTTTTTTAAGTATTTATTTTACTGAAATAGATTGAAAAACAATTTCACCCTTTACTGAATTTTTAAAATATGTAAAAAAAAATTTTAACTTTTTGCTAGTGGCTGAAACATACAAATGCAGTGAATTTTACCAGATGAATATCCAAAAATCATGAAAAGTAAACAATGATGCACACAATGGAAAGAGACATATATGAGACAAAAAAATCAAATGTCTCTGCTTCATAAAAACTTGTATATTTGTTTGAAGAAAGCCATAACCAAATGTGATCTCCAGTATTCTTAAAATGTTTGTTCAACCTAACCATTTGTACAAACTGTGGTATGCTAATGCATCACTATTTTAAGATATTTTTGAAAATCCACCAGTGCCTACCCAGAATGCAATGTATGTTGCAATAGAACAACAATATAACTGGAACTCACGGCAACTATTTACAATTCAAATTTCTTTAACAAAGGATACAGGCTGGGTCATCCATATCTGGTTCCGGAGTATCAAAGTAAGGATGAAGACACAACAGAACTGGTACCAATGGTAAAGTTAAATGTGGATGCTTTTTACCTAAATACTTCATGCATCTGAAAAATATAATTTACTCAAATATAACTTGATCAATCATCCTATGGACCAGTAAAAAAGTTAAGTGTAAGACTGATGTTAGAATAATCAAGGTTCAAACAATTGTAAATATTGCTGAATTGACTAAAAAATACTTTTGAGTTTATGGTGTTTGAGGGACTTAATTCAAATGTTAACTTGCATTAAAAATATTAATCAAGTATAAAAATTATCATAAATAGGTTAACATTGTTCTTTTTAAGAACACAAGAGTGAATATGATGTTTATCAACGACAACAAAAATTTAAACATGTAACTTACTTCCATATGGATCTTTTATCCTGTGGATATCTCCTGAGATTATCTAATAAACCAATAATACAAGCATTGTTGATACTTTAACTTCACATAACATATCTCTTAAGGCATCTCTGGTTGTAGAGGAAAAGTCCTACAAACAAAAAAATATCTTACATTTTATTCTCAGAGCTACATTATGCTTCATAAATATAATCCCGTATGAATTGGTTGATTTTATCAAGACATTCCGTGAGCAAAACAGTGCAAATAGTTTTTCAAGGCAGATTTACATCCAGTCAAATTAAAAGGAAATTACACATGTGAAATTTTTTTCAAGATGTCTGCATTTTCTGTTAGACCTTTCATAATATGTTTGAAATATATTTTGAAATGAATAAAAATTTTGCTGAATAACAGATACAGTTGAACATTGGTAGCTAAATACAAAAGGGACAAACTCAAACTATTGTAGTTATAGATATGTTTTAAATAGTTTAAGTTTAGAAAACACGCAAAAGGCTTAACAGATTGAAAATTTGTTCCGGATATCCATTGTGTTTGAGAATTTCAAAAACTGAAATTTGGCTGAAAAGAGATAATGAACGGAAATATCCCTGTTGTGTTCAAAACCGAGCCAGAAGTATTCTTCTATTCAACACTCCCAGTCATTGAAAACAGAAAAAAAAAGCATAGTATGGCAATGAAAAATTTTGCCCCCCTTCCCAGACTCTAATTTTTTTTTAAAGTTGTATGAAAATCTAGGAACTTTTTCTACTATGGCCTTACCTGAAGCACACCAAGATCATTTCTAACTGGTCTTCCCTTAAGGTAACATGATTACTGAGTTTCAGTAGACTGTTTATGGCATTTAGACGAACACTCTCTATTTCATCATTAAACATGTCTATGATACTATCCTGTGATAGAACTGCAAACTCCTGAGACTGAGTTGCCAGTTCACATAGTGAATTTAATGCTGCATTTCTCACCTCTAAGAACAGGAAATACAGTTGATTATTTGTGTATAGATTTTGATGGGTTTCACATGCATATCAAACAAAACAATCTTCAATTTGCAAAATTAAACAACCTCCAATGATAGTTTTTAATAAATTCCAAAAAACATTAATTATAGATTTTGATGGGTTTCAGATGCATATCGAACAAAAAAATTCTTCAATTTGCAAAATTAAACAACTTCCAATTACAGTTTTTGATAAAATCTAAAAAAACATTATTGCAAAATTGAGTTGATTTACTGATACTTTTTTCAACTCAAAAAACAGAAATTTTTTTCTAACCCTGGTGCTTATTATGGGAGAACACATCTTTTTCTATTTTTTCTATACGATTTACTGAATGTATATAATTTACCTAAGAATTCATCCTCTGTACCATGGACAAATGCCCCACAAGCACCCATATTCATCAATGTGATGGACTCAGGTTCCATTCCCTCTTTTGGTGCATCATCAGCCCATTTTTGTCCTGAGGACCATTCTCCTGAGGCATAATGGTCTTTTGCTCTCTCATGAGCACTTTTCTTTTGCTGCAAATTAATAAATGAACATTATAAACTAAAGTCAATTAAATAAGATCAGATGTGAAATTGGTACATTTTAAATTACAAAAAAGAAATCTCACAAACTCTATTATTTTGCCATTTTTTGCATATTTACTTAGCTAATTAGGCAAATCTATTTTATTCTGAATTTACCAGATATAAATTTTAAGGTGTTAGAAAAAATTACCAGAAAGATTTGAGCCTGAACAAAATAGGGTTGGTCAGGTTAGTGGAAACAAAAGGTGTTTAATCACCATAGTACAAATACCTGAAAGAAAGCAAAAGACAGAGAAGAGGAAAAAAAGCTAGTTTTTGCCCTTTGTGCCTCTGGTAATAACAAGGACTCAGTAGGTAGGTTTCATAACCTGGATGACAAGGATTGTGGTAATTGTTTGTTATTGGATGCTTTGATTTTTTTAAAACAATTCTCAATTAATGCTAACATACCCTCATATTTGACATTAACTTCTTGTCCAGTGTCTGTTCTAAAAATTTTGGGCTGACTTGGTGTAAAGATCCCTGTAATATTAAACAATCATATTAACTGAGATCTATATATAGTATACTGCATCATCTATATTTTTTCTGAGGTCTGTACCAGACAAATGTTTATAATATTCAAAAGAAAGAATATGAATATGCCAGAAAGACACAATCTGCATCTCAAATATGTTTATATGTTATAGGATATTTGACAGCATTTCCTTAATTACCCTTCCACTCAGTTTATGTTGTTGGAACATTTTCTTGATTAAACTCAAATATTAACAAATATAATTGCCTTAATAGACCTCAAGAAAATGTTTTCTAGAGCAGTCAATGAAAGGTTGGAATGATAATTTCTGCAAGAGAACCTTTCTAATCTGTTGATATTGACAAGTGTATTTTCCAGTTACAAATAAAAATTAATTCAAACATGAAAAAATAATCAGGTTTTAATTAAGAAACAATTTTTGTATCTCATTAATGGACATCTATATCTGAAAATTCCCTGTTTTCTGGTATTTGAAATGTAGACTCTCTGACATTTACACCATATCTAAGAATTTTAATAAAAAGTACCATTATTGTCGAAGACAGGGCCCATTCAGATCTTTAAACATGTTTTTGAGGCACTGATGAAGGATCACACCCAAAATGAAGAGGTGAAATACAAAGGCTGATTGCTTGTGTTTTGATTGTGCTAATATTACTTGATTTAGTTTCGCATTTTATTAATACCCCTTGCATTTTTTCGATGATGTGGTAAAAAACATATTTGTCACTGGATTTAGGGACCAAATTTGGGGTAAGGATTTTACTCAAATGAAAACTATATACAGCTGATTATGGTACTCTTGAATTTTGTTAACTTGCTATTATATATTACATTTTATTTGACATACAATGTTACATGTAACCAATGTTGAAGGCCTTGTGGAGACTTTTACATTTAAATTATTGATATAGCCTGGTAAGATGTTGTGTGATCTCTGATTCCTTCCAACCGATTCCCCCGTCAGAATACTGTGAATTTACACTGTACACGCAGGATCCCGGCCGAGTAAAACCAAAGACATTAAAATTTGTATTTGCTGCTTTTCCGATAAGAAAACGCTGTAAGGAGTAAGAGCAAAGACTGGTCGGCCCAAAGTCAGAATAATGTGTCTGGGTAAAGTGGCATGTCTTCCTGCGGAATGTTGCTTTCGTGAGCTAGCACCTTCAAAAAATCCAGCTCAGCGTGTTGGTCTAGTACAAAGCAGTGTTCATCATCATCATTCATTAATATAGCTCGCCCTGAATATGCGTGAAATATTTGCCACTGGACGTTTAGCAACATTCAACCAACACATCAATTATTTTAGTTTTGCTTTATTAAATTATCTGCATGTCTCTTCTTTTGTATTGTATGATGTTTTGTGTTCGTTATATATATAAATAACTAGTCCAGACGTTACTTTTATATTCGGTCAAAAGCTCACCAGAGCTTATATTTCCATATTTTAAATACATGTACAATAAAAAAAAAATTTTTATTTTATCTTATCTTATTTTTTTAAATAATGTCGGTGCATTTCAAAATTCATCTTTGGAAGTTTTCGTTTAGATATTTGATCTCTATTAAGTTATATGTTATATTTGATATTCTTACTTAACGAAGCATTGAAAGTTTACCCATTATGTCTGAAAACTTTTTTCAACGAGCACTGTTGTGGATATAAAAAATAGAAGGTATGGTATGATTGTCCATGAGACAGCCATCCACCAAGTGACAGTAGAATTTAAATTTCTACAGGTCCCATTGTGGCCTTCAACAATGAACCAGAGTCCATAACATACCGGAAGCTGTAAAAGGCATAACCGTTATTGGAATGATATAATCCGATATGGCCTTAGCCAGAATTTTTCATGGGTGGTGTGGGTCTGGTCACCTCGCGGGGCGACCTTCAAGGCCGCGGTCTTGAGTATTTGGTGCCAAAATCTAGTCAATTCCTGGCACTTTTGTCATTTTAGAAAGTCCTGCTTTACGACTTTAATAGTCAGACTTCAATCTGAATTGCGAGTTAAATAGTGCTTATTTGGATTTTAAGGGGTGTCGGGGGTTCATCCGAACCTTCCAACCCCCCCCCCCCCCTAGCTACGGGTATGTGCTATCGGTCTTAAATCGATATATGGTTGATGGAGTTCATAGATTAGATTCATGTCAATCATCAAATCTGTTCTTAAATGCTATTATCAAATCGGAAACATTCCAATCAATTAATGAGTAAAAAATGGGTTTCTCATTAACTTCTTTGTATTTCTATAATGGGAAACTTTTTGAAACTTTTGAAACTTTTATTTCACTAAAGGCCTCACATGAGGCATAATAGTACAATAAATTTAACAAACAATAGTAATGCATGAACTAACATATATACATATATACATATGGACTAGGTGTATGCAGATGAAAGAGTAATATCCATATATTATCATTTAAATACAGACATAACAATTTTGCTAAATTTTGCCAACCCAACAAGTACATACTTATCTTGACTACTCATTAAATTTGACAAGCTTACAGTATTTTTGTTTTTATATATATGATCAGGTATAAACTTTAGTCTTTCTTGAGTAAAAAAGTTACAAAAATATATAATGAAATTCATCACCCCTTAATTAATAAAGTATCTGATTAGAGTTGCTTCCCCTACACCACGAAAGCGACGACAGGAAGTTGTAAACTGTCGAAGCTCATGGCGGAAAGCACAAAACAGCGGCATGTCTTTGTTTATTTTTCATCGAAAAATATGCAATGCATGACTTACTTATTATAAAATCAAAGATTGTGTTTTAAAAGCTGCACATACGTATGCACTGATTGAACTTCAAAGGTAAATTGACAGTTTTTATTAGAGGGATCGATCAGAAAAATTGTTTTCACCCCTTGTGAATGTGATGTAGATGCATCAGAAACGTTGTTTAAACAAAAGGCCTTTATATATGTTTTTATATTTGGAAGATAAATACTGATAAAACAATGAATTTATTATCAAACATAAATATAATGCTCCAAAAGACATAAAGTGGTTAAAAGCCATTCAATTATTTTTACTTTTTCTGTTTTCCCGTAGAAAGGACGAGCACTAAAACAGACCACAGGGAAGACTTTATAATCCATATATAGGGGGGATGACCCTTTCCCGCCAGGTACCCAATCCAGAGGTGTCAACTTTTGAAAAGTGTTTTGAGGGAGATCTCCCTCAAAGAAAATTCCAATGAGGGAGATTTACTGTAGAGTCATTTACGCATCATTTTTTTGTGTACGGCAAACAAATCTAAAAAAAAAAAACAAAGGAAACTTTTTTTTATTGTATTTTTCTCATTATACACAAGTTCTAGTTTTACCAATGTATTTATTAAGTATTTGTTTATGCTTTTTATATGTCAATTTCATAGTTTAGGGTGGAACCCACAGGCATGATTTTTGTTTATCTGCTTTTGCAGTATTAAAAGAAATATATTTTTTCATTAACACTTGAATTCACATTGAATTTCATTACTGTCCACTTTATCTTTCCCGTACTGATAGCCTCGTTTAGCTGGACTGGAATTTGATACGAAATTTATTATTAGTAGGAAATAAATATCCACTCCTTCCAGTATAAAGCTTTTTGATGTTGAGCGCTAGATGCATGAAGTTATTCTGGCATAAATCTAGTACCACGGACACAAATTCAATTTCGGGGCTTCTGTCAACAACAAGATTTGTCCATCCAGGACATAAAAATCTAGCAGTTGTCGTTTGCATTCCTCCAGATTCACTCTCGAGTCTTCTATTAAACCAAAATGTAATGAAAATGACAAAGAAAATTTGGTTCGACTTACAATATACGATATAGGAAAAACCATGAGTTCTTCCAAAAACCGTGATTCCGAAATGCGCTGGAGATTCTAACTCCCAGCGGGAGACGGACACCGTTGCGGGAGATTCCGTGATTTTCGTAAAATTTGCGCGAGGCTCCTGCCCAGATCGGGAGACTTGACACCTCTGGTTAAACTAAGTTTCCTCATGGCAGCCATTTTGAATTTCCGATGGGGAAACGATTCACAAGTTACGTACAGGACCATCTAACAATCATTTCTGCTAAATAACAATTATATCCACTCAGTAGTTTCTGACAAGAAAATGTTTGAAACTTGGACCAATCAGAACACATAATTGGCACTGGCAGCCATGTTGAATTTTGGATTGGCACCAATTTCACAAATCTGGCAAAGGACCACCTGATTAACATTTCTGCCAAGTTGTGTTGAAATCTGTTCAGTGGTTTCAGAGAAGAAGATGAAAATGTGAAATTCCCATAG
>JAULBM010076638.1:0-15667 GCA_032357055.1 Geukensia granosissima | reverse complement strand
AAAGACAATCTAAATTATTTTCACAAAAAATTGAATTTATTTAAAGAGATATCGGGACAACATGGATAAAAATTATCTATAATAATTACTTAATGCAGTCTGTACCTTGAAAATAGATATAAATACTTTGCTATAATTGTTGGAATAATCCTTAAAACACAAAAACACCATTTTCAACAGAACAAATGTAATTACGATTATTAGTTGCATCATTTTATTGGGGATTTTTCTGGTCAATCTTTATGCTGTTCTGTAAACAAAAATGTGTGAATTTTTCTGTTGCAATTAGTTTGATTTAAAGGTGTTTGCAAGATTGACTGGACTATTCATTGAATACTTAAGTTGAGGTAACGCGAACCCCACAAAAACCAGGGTGAGTTCAGGTGCTCCAGAAGGGAAAGCAACTCCTGCTCTACTAGTGGCACCCGTCGTGAAACTCAGTAGACAAAACCGATGAGTAGTCACAATCGATGTGAATCACAACAAGTTTAGGAAGTCAATTGGTATTTTTTTTAAATCAAACCGGAGGTTCCCCTCCTGTGCTCTCTAAGTGTCTTCTTTCTACCATTCTATTAGATTCAACCACAAGGAAACGTCATTATTCCCATAGTCCGCTAGCAAGGTCTAACCACCACTTATCCAGGGATTTTTCAAAATACGATTTTCTATGTATAAAGGTCTATAATTAAGGATTTTAACTGCTCATAAAAGAATAAGTGAAGGCTTTGTATATGCAAGGCCATTTTTAGTACCATCACAGACTTAAAAGAATTAAGATTGTAAAGGTAAGTATGATTTTGAAGGTCTGACAGTCCTAAGACTAAAGAATGGCTTATGAATTTTCTATCAATATACATCTGCAGGCATTACCTATCAAATTGGTCTATCATATGTATGATTTCTCTCCTTCTTGCAGTAATAGTCACTAAACTATTACCTCTTCTCCTAGAAATAGGCGTTTGATGTTATTTTCTTTATTAAATTGTCAAAATCGACACTCTTTTACTCAAATCCAACAATTATGTGGCAAAAAAATATCTGCACATTGAGATACTGACAAAATAAAAATTGGGAGATTTTCAGTATAATTTGTCTTTTAAACTGCTGTATGGGTACTCTGCCATTGACGAACAACTTCTTTCCTCAGCACAACCTTTGGGAAGGAGGAAAGTATGAAAAAGGTAAAATTGTATGAACCAGTACAGTTTGTCTATTGTACTTTAAAGATCTGCTTAGTACGAATGAACATAAAACAGTTCACATGTACCTGTCAAAAAATAGTTATTTAAGTGATTTATGTTTTAAGCATGTACCATACAGATATATTATATATATATATTAAAGTGTATTGACAGATTTATAGCTTCCACTCGGTCAATGGTTAGACTGTGGGCTGTTGACCGGTTATAGGGGAAATTTTAGAATGGCATTTTAAAAGGTATGGGTTGGATAGCGTCGGAAATTTTAACCTTGTAACTGACCACCCGCGGTCAACCCAAAAAAAGAGCTGTTACAAGGGGTCTTTAACGTGTTAAGAACTGGCATATATATGTATTTATATTATTGCTTATAATAAGTAACAAAATTCAAATTAGCAACAGCCAAAAATAATAGAATGCGATAAAAAACTATAAATAATAGAATGCGATAAAAATGATGTCTTTATCAGTGTAACATTTAACAAATGTTCACTAACATTCACATCTATAAATTCCCGCTGTCGGATTTGGCTTCCTAATTCGATTTGTTTTTATTTGAATGCTTCTTTTGCTATATATCTTTGACTCAATATGTTTGGTTCTGATGCTTCTGATGAGATGTTACTCCTTGAAATATACATATATCTACCTAGTTTTTAAAATTATTTAAAACATTTGTAATTTTGTATATACATAACTTATGATTTTCTCCATAAAAAAAATTGTTATTCCTCCCGTCATATACAAATGTACAATGAAAAATCATCATATACGAAACGTTTTTCTCCATGACTGTGAACAAACTTGCATCGTAAATAAAGTAGTGAATTGTCTCCCTTTACAAATTTTTAGATGAATAGGATGACACAGATTATGCTGTACTTCCGGTTATAGTGGCTAATGTAGGTTATTTCTTACAATCGACACCTGATTGTAAAAAATACCTTTTTAATGTTAAAATATGGTCAAATTGTTTAATATTTACTTTATAATATAATGGATTCCATTTTTTTCCATCAAATTTCGGTCTTCGTTCAATTCAACGCTTATTTTCATTTTGGAATTGAATTTAACTTTCAGTTTGCAGAAATAAGCCCAATACTATTAGCTGATAAATTGGCCTTATGTTTTACAGTTATACTCTTGCTCATATATATGGAATATTTTTATGTTAAACCTTACATTAGAAATAGGTATGGCAAGGATTGATAGAAGGAAATGGCAGATAATGCTTGCAGAATGATATTAGAGGATAATTAAATAATGAAATTAGATGAAATAAAACATTTGAAAGGATTCTATCCGGAAAACAAATTAGCATTTTTTTCACAAAAATGTGGGTTTCAGATCTCATATAACTAGTAATCGGACAAAATCTTAAATTGGACCCTTTTGTAGCCTGAAGTGAAATAATGAGGTTTGTGCAAAGATTTTTGGCATTCTGGCTCATAGTTTTTGCATGCAAGTCTCTAAGTTGAATTTTTGACTCAGAAAATATCAATATTCCATATTCATGACCAAATGTATAGTTGTTCACACAACAAATAAAAATAAAAACTAAGCTTTAGCTATATCATGATGATTTCGTTCATTTAAATTGATTTGAATTTAAAAATAAATTGCTTTAAATTTTTTAACAAAAGGCTTAGAATGCTGAACTTGTATCGCTCCGGACATTTGGCTAATCAGCAACAAACATTAAATGGCCAATAGTGGCCATGATTATTGTTTACTTTTTACAGGATCTTCCATAGATGCTTCATGTCAAATATTGTACTGTTTGGCCAAGCGGGTTTGGAGAAGAAAATATTTTTGTGTCAGCTAACTAGAAGCAAGAGTTGTCCGATAGAGCCAAAAATGGAAATTTTATTCAGGTCCTGATGCAAGATATCGACTAAATGACAAAGAGACACCAACCAAAAGAAAAGCAGAGGAAATTTACAAATCTAGAGGTGTCCACTGTAACGGTGACTTTTTTTTACCACAAACATTCTTTCCGGTTGGATATAATTCCTTAGAGTATACTTTCTAGTACTTATCTACACCTACACTAGGGGATTCACGTCGACGGAATAAGGTGCACTAGTGTATTTTATCCACTAGATAGAAATAAACAAGTAATCCGGAAACTTTTCACCCGGAATAAATCTACGCTTGCCAAAATAAAAAAAAACATGTATACATAAAATAATACTGTTCCTACCTGCATATTTTATAAGGACAAGAATCAAAACATAACTCAAAGACAAACCAATGACCACAATTCCTGATTTGGGAAGGGCACATGAGACAAATGATAGGGTTAAATAGTTCAGTGAATTTTCAAACCACCACTCACTGCCAAACTTCCAAAAAGTCGTCAAATGAAAACTCAAAGAAAATAATAGCAGAAACAGACAAACCACAAAAGTGAACAAAAGGGCAAATAACTTACGAATAAAAATGAATAGAGTAAAATTACAAGTGTAAAATTTTCCTGCAAAAAAAGCCCGACATTAACATAAATCAGTAGACATACATTTCGTCAACCAATGAGCAAAATGGAAATAAATGCAGGAACAGTTTAAAGCAGATTGAAGTTATCTTCAAGATATAATTATAATATAATTTTATATATTCATATATATTTGTAAAAATAAGATTTTTCTTTAAATATTATTATATTTGACATTTTTTTAATTTATCAGCCATCAAAGACAAGAATCATCTATCAGGCCATGGTTTTGTCCAATCAAAACCAAATGAGCAAACTTTGTAGAGGACCTTGCACATGTTGCATAGATGCCTTTTGTAAAATATTGTTCCATTTGGCAGAGGATAAGATATTTAATACGTTTCAATCAATCAGAAATCAGAAAAATTAAAGAAACATCCACGACAGCCATGTTTTATTCTGATTAGGACACAATGAGCAACTTTGTAAAGGACCTACCATACATGCTTCCCGTAAAAAATTGTTTCATTTGGCCAAACGGTGTCAGAGGAAAGATTTGTTCATGTTTCATCCAATCACAAAGAAGAATCGTTAATGGCGGCCATTTTTTTTGTCGATTGGGACAAAATGAGCAAGTTTTGAAAAGGGCCTTTCAAAGATGTGTTATTTCAAACAAAAATATGAGGCCACAGCCCCAACCAGCTACACTTTTTTCACACACGAAATGTTCACACAACCACAACAATAAAAAAATGAGGTGTCAATATGACTTAAATAATATTGAGGTTGAATGAGTATTACAACAAACAATCTCTGTTATAATCCAAAAAAGACTAAAATTTTCAACATGTAAAACAAGGTAATAAGTGAAAGATAATTACAGGTTATTAATTTTCTTCGCGCTTATGATGATACGAAGTCCCGTGCTTTTCATACACCGTTACAATTTCAAATCCGCACTTTTGTGAACGCCCCAACCAAAACCTCTTGCCTTAACCACACTACACGTGGTATCAGCTTTTTAAAATTCCTCTTATCACTTTTGCCTTGTGGAATGAACAATGCCATTTCCAGGCGGAAGCTAGCGAATAATTATGGGGTAATCCATATACCCGACAAAATTTTAACACAGCAACGCACCCTCAACTTTTATTATGTGCTATATATCAATAAATATATAATCTTGCAAACATACAACATTTTGCTGTTTTTCCATATTCTATATTATTAAATAAATCATTTGGACTATTGACTCATGACATCCTCGCGAATTCCCAAAAAATATTTTCCGGTGAAACAGTACATTACATTCTTCATTGATTATTTAAGGCACTTTATTCAAAAACAATTTAATTTAATATGTAATATACACCAGAAAGACACATTTTTAAAAAATATTCTTATATGTAATGACCTGTTCTGTATTACAAATACCTTGCTCATACTGTGAAGTGATTTACCTATAACATTATTTCATAGTTTTACATATAAGTAAACATCTTTTATATGCTAACTTATGCTTTCGAAAAGTTACTGAGAATTTACGTCATTTATCTTCTAAAAAGAAAATGTTTTATGTGAATTTTTTTTAATTGAATCACCGGCGTCAGTTTTTCCTTAGTATTTCTCAAATGAATTATTAATTTGTCGTAATAATTTTCATCATAATAAAGATTTTATATTTATTTTTTGCTTTTTAAAATACAACAGAGTATTTTAATTATTATTAAATCTAAGAAATAATGAAGAATTGAAAAGTACACCAAAATTGAGTGTTACATGTATCACAGAGTTAACAAGCATACGATTGCATGTCTTAATGAAGAAAAAACACAAATCAATTTATTTATTAACATGATAGGTGATACGCATTAAACTGTCCAATAGTTTTTAAATAATAATCGAAAGAAATCTATAAGAATGCATAATAATTCTTGTATGCGATGTGTTTTTGAAAATCATCAAGGCATTAGGCCAACGACAAGACAAGACAAATCCAAGCATTGGAAATTTTGTATTTTAATACTTTATTAGTCTCACCTTATGTACAATTATAATATAAATATACAAACAATTTTAAATTGACTAAATATACATACATTAGACAATCTATTAAGAGTTATGAGTGACCTTAAGAAAACAACAACAAGCACAAATTTAAAAATTAGTATTGATTCTTTAAAACACTTTTACGCATTTGATAAAACATATCATGAGATATGTTAAAAAATTATCATTGATACGACAAGCATGAATAGCACATTCATTGAGTAACTCTACATATAGTGGACATTTCAATGAAACATGTTTTTCATCTTCAATATGTAAATCACAATAAAAACACGCCAATAACCGATTTATAAATTTTATCAAAAAAAAAACAATTATCACATTAATTAAACACACAGACAAAGATTTCTTGTCTGTCAAGAAAAATCCTCTGTATCTCTTTTCAGGAAATAATTGTAAATATAATTTTGACAATCTGCAAAAATGTCAAATTGCCGATATGTAAAATTTGACAGTTTTGACAGGGATTATTTTTTGTTTATAAATAAATAAATTATCAATTGTCATAGTTTCTACATACTAACATGTACACTTAAAAACAAAAAAAACAAATAAAATATGAAATATAATAATGTCTGAATTGCGGACACGGAATTTTCGGCAATTAATTTAAAGCCGTTCATTTAAAGTATTATCCGCGATACACTTATGACCGGAACATTAGAAACGTTATATATCATGCAATTTTCTTAATTTGAAATTTTTTTTTCAAATGAAAACCACACCTTTTAGAACATATCAATTTTTAATAACAGTTACAACGGCGTCAATTTGTTCGTACAAATCATTGATTTCGCTATAACATACTAATTTTCTCATTTAAGATGTGTAATTGCAATTCTGTAATTGCTGATTATTACAAGATTTCAATGATAACAAAAAAAAAGACACAGAAATCGTTTAAACAAAAATCAAGTACAGCCGAACCTAGTTAAGTCAAAGTCGCAGGGGCCTCAGGAATTTATTCGACTTATCTGAGGTTCGACTCATCAGAGGTCGAGTATGACGTGCTATTTTTTCATATGAAGGTAGAGGCACGCCACGGGGAGTTATGTATTTTGAAAATTGATATTGTTGGTCGATGTACGTTACGTATCCTGGCATTTTTGTTGCTCCGGATTGTTTGTGCAAGAAACTGTTCTTTTTGCTAGTACTTTGGCAGTCCATTCCATAATATATAGGAAATTACCTGTGTTAATATCTTTTTATTGTTTACGACGAAACTTGTGAATGTATTTAATATTATATTTAGTTAATATCATTTTTCAAGTTTTTCTTTTCTTTTATTCATTATAACAGTTTCTTCATACCTTCATATGAAAAAAATATTCGACCTTTGTTGAGTCGAACCACAGATAAGTCAAACATATTCCCGAGGTTCCTGCGACTTCGACTTAACGAGGTTCGACTGTTTATTCAAAATACATCACAAATAAATTTCACTAACTTTGAAATAAGTATGAAACACTGAGAATTAAGAGATTTCAGTATTTTTGCATTTTTAATACTGCATAGGGACTCCGCCAAAAACGACCAAAATCTTTTTTACGGCACAATTTTTGAGAGGGGGGAAAGAATAAAAAAATTAAAAATGCCGCAACCATTACACTTTATCTATTGTCCTTTAAAGATCTGCTTAGTACGAATACGTTTAACAGTTCACATGTACCTTTGACCATATCAATGACCAGATCAAGACATAAGTATTTACGAGACAGAGACATATAGTCTATTGGATGTCAGAAATAAACTTTAATTATAATATTCATAATTACTGTAATAAAATCGAGACAAACATGGAACACACAACAATACTTGTCCAGTCAAAAAGACTTTAACCTTGAACTAATTGCAACAGAAAAATGTTAGTCTATATCTGTTAAATTGTATATGAATAAGACTCCAGAAAAGTCCACAAAAATCTAACCTGGGAAAAAGCTTGAAATAAAAATTACATTTCTCCGATGCATTTTCAAAAAAACATGGGAGATAACTCTTACAAATGCATGCTTTTTTTTCTCATTTTGTAAATCCATTCCTTGTATTGTGTGTCAAATATGTTACTTTGATGTAGTCAATAGTTCTTATTTGACTATATGGCATAGTGTGATTGTAATGATATGTAGATTTCCAAAAAATTCCAAGACTTTTTTTTCATTGGAAAGAGGAATTCGAAGATACCAAAGGGTCAGACAGAAATCGTTATGACGGAAGACAGATAAGACAATGGCCAACAAAAATGAAACGAAAAACAAACATAGAACAATCAACATTACACTGAAAACTAAAACTGGAATAACACGAACCCTACATAAACCGGGGTGAGTTCAGGTGCTCCGGAACGGTAAACAACTCCTGCTCCACTAGTGGCACCAGTCGTGTAACTCAGTAGTCAGTGCCGGTGAATAGTCACTATCGATGTTAGTCATTACCGATATGGGATCGGATTTGTGTTCATGACAGTAGAAAGATATCCATCGTCTTCTGTGAAATTAATATTTCGTTGCGGTCAACCAAATCATGATGGCGACCGAAAAACTTCCGGAGTGATGGCTCTAATCTTTTCCTGAGAAACCCATGGCTCAATAGCTTTCTTGTCAAATGCAACCCTCTATCAATAAAATCCGAATCGGAAGCACAAGCCCTTGATTAGCGTATCAATTAAGAGATATACACTCCGGATGCATGTGCGACTGGAATGTTGCTAAACATAAACGGAAAGTTTCCAATCGAAAAATCATGGTCATTTCTCTTGTCGTAAAGTTTTGCAAGTTTTTAATTTCAAAAATGAATTTGAAAAATAATCATGTTTATATATGCAAATAATTAGCAACCTTTAAACTTAGTTTAAATAATGTTTTAACCCCAAAAAATCTAAAGACAATCTAAAAATTGAATTTATTTTAAGAGATATCGGGACAAAATGGTTAAAGCGGTATCTTTAATCATTACTAAATGCAGTCTGTACCTTGGAAATAGATATCAAAACTATGTTATAATTCTCGGAATTATAATTGAAAACACAAAAAACAGAGTTTTTTCAACAGAAAAAATGTAATTAACACCGTATTATAAATTTCAATGATTTTTCAACCGTTTTACAGAGTTATTTCCTTTTTAAATGCAAAGTTCTATAGAAAATTTCTTTTGGATCCAACTCGTATTAGTTGCATTATTTTATTGGGGATTTTTTCTGGTTAATCTTAATGCTATTCTGCAAACAAAAATGTGTTTTTATCTTCTGCTGCAATTAGTTTGAGGTTAAGGTGAAATATTTGCAAGATTGACTGCACTTTACACTGAAAACTAAAGCTGGAGTAACATGAACCCTGTAAAAACCAGGGTGAGTTCAGGTGCTCCACAAGGGAAAGCAACTCCTGCTCTACTAATGACACCCGTCGTATAACTCAGTAGACAAAGCTGGTGTATAGTCACAATCGATGTTAGTCACAACCAGTTTAGGACGTCAAATGGCATTTTTTAAATCACACCGGTGGGTTTCTCAGATTACCCTTCGATGCTTTCCCAGGTTTTTCTTTCATTCATTCTATTATATTAAACCACAACTAAACGTCATTGTTCCCATAGTCCTATAGCAAGTTCCAACCACCACGCGGCCCCGGGATTTTACAAAATATTATTTTCTATGTATAAAGGTCTATAATTAAGGATTTTAACTGCTCATAAAAAATTAAGGAAAGGCTATATATATGCAAGGCCAAAGTTAAGTACCATCACAGACTTAAAGAATTTAGATTTTAAAGGTTAGTATGATTCTGAAGGTCGGACAGTCCCAACACTGAAGTTAAAAGAATGGCTTATGAATTTTGAATCAACGGAAATATGCAGGCATTACCTTTCAAATTTGTCTATTATATGTAAGATTTCTCTCCTTCTTGAAGTAGTAGTAACTAAAGTATTACCTTTTCTCCTAGAAATAGGCGTTTAATGGAATATTCTTTATTAAATTGTCAAAATCCACACTGTTTTACTCAAAACCAACACTTATATGGCAATAAAATCTCGACACATTGGGATAATGACAAAATATTAAAAATTTGGAGATTTCAGTATTTGTTTTTTTATTGTTACTGCTGCATAGGTACTCTGTCAATGGTGAACTACTTCTTTCGTCAGCACAACCTTTTGGAAGGAGGAAAGTAAAAAAAGGGTCAAAATGTATGAACTAGTACAGTTTGTCTATTGCACTTTAAAGATATGTGTAGTACGAATGAACGTAAAACATTTAACATGTACCTGTCAAAAATAATTGTTCAAGCGATTTATTTTTTAAGCATGTACCATATACATATAAATGCGTTTGAGAGAATATTTTTTTGAAAAAAATGAAACAAAAAATTACGATCATAAAGAGGACAAATTTAGTATCAAAAACAAGAAGAAATCTTTCACACCACTTCCAGGGCGATAAATGGTTGGATCTTTATATTCAGAATGTGAAAGATGATATAATAGTTGGTCAACGTAAAAATGTGAAAATGAATATTTCAAAAACAGAGGAAAATGCAATACGGCAATTGCTTAATAACACCGATATTGTTATTCGGTCTGCGGATAAAGGATCAGGAATTGTGATTTTAGACGCGGATAAATACAAAGACGGCTTGGAACAGGAAATTGCGGACAATGACACCTATGAAGAAGTCCAGTTTGATTTGACACAAAAAATTCGAAATAAAGTTAAAAAATTAATAAATGAAATGGACAAACGCGGAGCCATTACAGATGAAGTCCGAAAATATATGTTACCGTATGACTGCGGGCCGGGAAATCTACAAGGAAATCCCAAACTCCATAAACAAAACATCCCGTTAAGAACTACTGTAAACGGTCGTAATCATCCCACAGCGAAGATAGCAGAAATAGCTGAAAAGCAATTACCATATAATGTCCAATCTCGTCATGGATACAATGGATTTCAAAAATTTGGAAAATACCAGATAACGCAAAAATGTTTTGCATGGAGGTGAAATCGCTATACCCAAGTGTGCCAAGACGAGAAGCAAGAATTGCAGCGCAGGGTGCACTAGAAAAAAGATCTGTTCAGGATATTCCCACAAATGACGTATTAAGAATGATGGATTTAGTATTAGAAAATAACAATTTTACTTTCAATGGCCGGTACTATATACAGAAAGAAGGAACGGCGATCGGATCCAATTTAGGCATGAATTATGCCTCTACATATTAAGGAGCATTGGAGGAAGAACTTTTTCAGAAATCTATATTTACACTCATGTCTAATTTCCGTTATGTGGACGACATCTTTGGAATTTGGACAAATGGCCTTAACGCACTTGAAAAATTCCATGAAAACGCAAATAGCATACACCCCCGTATTAAGGTTGATCTTCGGCACTCATCAGACAGAATTGAAGTTTTAGATGTATTGGTATGCATAAAAGATAACCACATTGAAACGGAGCTATTCACGAAAACTACTGATAAACATCTCATTCCACATTCTGACTCTAGTCACTCAGAATTCGCAATACCTTATGGCTTAGGAGTTCGAATAAAAAGAATATGTTCTACTAAAGGTAATTATCTAGAAAATCATAGCAAAATAAAAAGTCATCTCCGGAAGCGTGGATTTAAAGAAGGAACGGTGGAAAAGGAGTTGAAAAAGGTAGATTTACTTACATACAGAAAGAACGATGAAATACAGACAGGGCTCCATAAGTGCTTACATTCTCACAAAATTTACCGGATGTCCGAAAAACTATGCGTAAAAACCTAAAAAAATTTATGGAAAAATAAATTAAGAACATTTAAACAGTACGGTATTAATTCAAAAGACTGAATTTATAAGATTGAGAGTTTTTAAATATGACATTATCGGACTACCTCTCTTTTTTCCGATACAAATTTACCGTTTAATTAGTTTTATGATGTTTTTCAATTGTTCTAGCTTTTCTACTGTGATGTAACGTTGTGTTGTTTCTATGTATATTAAATGTCACTGAAGAAGGCCGGTGGCGCGGCCGCAAGCTCCGACAACTTTAATAGCCTTGTCTGTTTTTGTGTAATATATATATAGTCATATATTAGAATGGCACTGGAAAAGGTATGGGTTGGATAATATATATATATATGTATTAATACTATCGCATTTTTACAAGTAACAAAATTCAAATTAGCAACTGCACAAATGACTATAAATAATAGAATGTGATAAAAATGATGTCTTTAACTGTCTAACATTCAACAAATGTTCACTAACATTCACATCTATAAATCCCTGCCGTCGGATTTGGCTTCCCCATTCGATTTGTTTCGATTTGAGTGCCTCTTTTGCTATATTTGCATCTGCCTAAAAAATCTATTGCTACTGATGAGAGGTTACTCCTTGAAATGTACATATAGCATACCTAATTTTTAAAAAAAATATTTAACATTTGTAATTTTGTATATACATAACTTATGATTTTCCCCATACAAAAAAAATCTTTTATTCCTCCCTTCATATACAAATGTATTATGTACAATGAAAAATCATTATATACAAAACCTTTTTCTGAACAAACATGCAACCATGAATAAAGAAGTGATTTTCCCCTAACAAACTTTCAGATGATTAGGATTAGATCATGCTATCATTCTGGTTTTAGTGGATAATGAAGCTATTTCTTACAATATATTTGACACCTGATTGTAAAAATGATCCTTTTTAATGTTAAATAGGGTCAAACTGTTTGATATTTACTTTAAAATAAAATGGATTCCATTTTTGTCCGTTACATTTCGGTCATTATTCAATTCAACGGTTATTTTCATTTGGGAATTAAGGAGGTTCGGGTGTTTTCCGCCATTTTGGATCGCAAACTTTTGGTATTAAGGTTGTTCTTTGTTTTCAGCCGATCAAATACAGAAATCGTCCATGACAGCCATGCTTTTTCTGATTAGGACAAAATGAGCAAATTTTTTAAAGAATTTTGCATGGATGCTTCCCATTAAGTATTGCTCTATTTGGCCAAACGGTTTCAGAGGAAAGATTTATTTATGTTCTAGCTAATCAGAAAGAATAATCGTTAACGGCGGCCATTTCTTGGTCGATTGAGACAAGATATGCAAGATTTGTTAAGGACCTTCATTAGATGTGTTAATTCAAACAAAAAATTTGAAGTCACAGCCCACACCTCCTACACTTTTTTCACACACGTGATTTTCACACCACCACACGATAAGAATATGGGGTGTCAATATGACTTAAATAATACTGAGTATGAATGAGTGTTACATGTCCAACAAACAACCTCTGTCATGATCGAAAAAGACTAAAATTTTTAACAGGTAAAACAAGGTAATAAGTGAAAGGTAATTACAGGTAAGAAAAATTTCTTCGCGCTTATAATGATAGGAAGTCCCGTGCTTATGTTATGTGCTATAATTCATTAAATATATACTCTTGCAAACATTCAACATTTTGCTGTTTTTCCACATTCCATTATTATTAAATAAATCATTTGGACTATTGCCTCATGACATCTTCGCGAATTTCCAAAAAATATTTTTTTCTGGTAAACAACAGTACATTTCATTCTTCAATATATCTATTCAAGGTACTTTATTCAAGAACAATTTCATTTAGAATAAAGAATATGTAATATACGCTAGAAAGACACATTTTTTAAAAATATTTTATAGGTAATGCCCTGTTCTGTATTAAAAATAACTTTCAGATATCGTGAAGTGATTTACCTATCACATTATTTCTCAGTTTTACCTTAATCAACATCTTATATATTCTTACTTATGCTTTCGAAAACTTACTGAAAATTTACATTATTTTTCTTCTAAAAAGAATATGTTTTATGTGACATTTTTTTAATTGTTTCTCCTGCGTCATTTTAACTCAGTATTTCTCAAATGAATAGTTAATTTAGACATTTATCTCTAAGACTTTTTGTTTTGTCGTTATAATAATCATCATAATAATGATTTGATATTTATCTTTTGCTTTTTTAAAATAGAGCAAAGAATAATAAATTGATATTTAATTTAAGAAATAATGTAGAATTGAAAAATTCACAAAAAATTGAGTGCAGATCGCACATTCAACAAACATAAGACTGCATGTCTTGCAAGGTAAATATTAGTGAAGAAAAAACACGAATCAGTTTTATTATTGACATGATAGGTGATACGCACTTAACTGTCCAATAATTTAATAATAATCAAAAGAAATCTATAAGAATGCATTATAATTCTTGTTTGCGATATGTTGTTGATAATCATCAACGCATTAGGACAACGAAAAGACAAGACAAATACTTTATTATAAAAAAAATATATACACATTTCAAAATTGACTAAATATACATACATTAGACACTCTAATAAGATTTATCTGAGACTTAAAAAACAACAAAAACAAATTAATAAATTAATATAAACTCTATAAAACACTTTTTCGCTTTAACAAAACGTTAACAGATTTTGGAAGTATAAAATTGCAGATTTGCAGTACTGAACTAAAAATTAAAAAATTTTCATCACAGACATGTTAATAAAATTATCATTGATACGACAAGCATGAGTAAAACATTTTTACGTAAGTTTGCATATAGTGGACATTTCAATAAAACATGTTTTTTTATCTTTAATATTAAAACAACAATTACAACACGTTCATTATCAATCCATGAGTTTTCGTATCTCTCAGTTTCTGCAAAAAAGAAGTTTTTACATTAATTAAACGCACAGACAAAGATTTTTTGTCTGTCGATAAAATTCCTCTGTAGGTAAATGTAAATATTATTTTGACAACCTGCAACAATGTCAAATTCGCGACATGTAAAATTTGACAGTTTTGACAGGGATTATTTTTTGTTAAATTAGATAAGTTATCAATTGTCATTGTTTTTACATAATAACATGTACACTTAACAACAAAAAAAGAAAAAAAAATATGAAATATAATAATGTCTGAATTGCGGACACGGAATTCTCGGCAATTAACCTTTAAGCGTTAATTTAAGCTTTTCCCGGAGGGGCGGATCCAGGGAGCCGGTCCCCTCTTTGAAACGCAAAGATGCTAAAAAGGGACAAGTATAGGTCAATTTTGGTCTTAATGTCTTTTAAAAATCGAGAAAAGTAATGAAATAAGAGGTCAACAAAAAGTGGGCCCCCCTTTTTCATAAGTCTGGATCCGCCTCTGACCCGTGGTACACTGATGGCTATCGAAAGTCTTGTTGGGAATGTGCACGATCTGTATACGAATGCACTACGTGTAAGTTCCTAAGCGGGGTCTAATAATAAGTTGCTGCAAAAATAATAAACAATCTATGAAATAACATCGTTTTGAAGGCAAAATTTATCATTTTTTACGCCCCATTGATAAAAAATACTCCTCCAAATTAAAATGCAGATTTCCGCTCGGTTGAATTTTTTTCCAAATGAAAGCCACATCTTTTACAACATATCAATTTTCTAAAAACAGTTACAAAGGAGTTAATTTGTTCATACATAACATTAATTTCGCTATCACATACTGATTCTCTTCTTTCAAATTTGTTCAATTCTGTAATTTCAGTTTATTACTTGAGTTTAATCATAACGAAAAAAAAAGAATTCGTTATAAAAAAATATTATGTTAATTTTTTACTATTTCCAGAAATATTTTGATGCAAATTAGAATAAGAAGAAATTTGTTACAAATAATTTTCACGAATTTCAATTTATTATATAAAATATCATAGTTTATTATGCTTTTTAACCAGTTTAAACGTGCTTACATATCTTATTACTAAATATTAACAATAACAATCATATATTCAAGGTTCATGACAAATACATTTTACTACAGAACTATGCTGCAATCTTAATGCTTTTGTTTATTTTTTTACACCAGGGGCATGAATAAGTCTTTAAACTAGAGGCTCCAAGGAGCCTGTAATCGCTCACCTGACTCAAAGTTGTTTTGGCAAAGTCTGGCCATGGT